>WYDI02017939.1:0-12423 GCA_009867235.2 Psittacus erithacus | reverse complement strand
TTTTATTTTAATTTTATTTTATTCTATTTTATTATTTTATTTTATTTTATTTATTTTATTTTATTTTTTTATTAACATTTTTTAACTTAGGTATTTTAATTTCTGTGTGACTGATGCTTCCTTGATCAAGTGAAAACCAGTGTCATCCTCCAAATCTCAGTGTTACCAATCATATTTCCATTGCAAGTGTGATTACAGCAACTGTTCTCTAAAACAGGATATTGTGTAAGTCCAGTGAAGACCAACATCTTTATGAAATCTCAATTTGATAAACTATCTCAGCTTTCAGCTATGACATTTTCTGGATGTAATCTGGGCTATACTCCCCTCACTCACCAGCTAAATTTCTGTGCTTTAATGTACAGGTGAATCCAAGATGAGTCTCTGGTTCAGTGGCTCCTTCACATTTTCACAGAGGAAAAACACCATGGGAAATGACACTAAAATTGCTGGATCTTTGCTCTTTCCCACATCACATGCACACATTCCCAATGTTAGAATACATCTTTTTCATTACTGGTACACAGCTGGCAGTTCACAGTTGAGCTTGTTGCAAGAATATCCTTTCATTTCTGTGCATCTTTGGCATAATTACCAACATTCAGAATCAAGCGTGTCAGACTTTACAAAATCAGGCATTTCCTGTCATTTAACTTATCTCTCAGAATTTGTAAAGAAACTGCATTTTTGCTGTCAAGGTTTCTGTCATACAATGAGAGATGTTTCAGGATTCCTGGTTGGTTGGTACCTTGAACTGAAGCAGCAGCTTTCTCTTCTAGGTTCCCTCCTCCTTTATTTTAATGATTTCCTCAGATACACAAGGACAATTTTTTTCTTGCTTTAGATTTGATCCCTTGCTCTGAAATAGTTCCTGGGAAGCTCAGTAAGTTTGCCATAGAAAATATTACCTACCTTGCTCTTATGGAAGGTGAAGGAGGTAATGTATGAGCTTTGGAAGCTGCAGTGTTATTTCTAAACATAATAAAGAGTTTTCCTTTACTTTTGTGTCTGTTTTTCTTTCTGGAGTGACAGAACCTCTCTCTTCTAGCTTTACACACAGGTGGAAGGCCACAACCCTCTTAAATTTCTTTTTTCTTTGCTGAGTGCTTATCACATCTTCCATATGAGCTTATTTCTGCTTATTCAATGTTTTCCAGTTCACCCTATTGACCCTAAAATGAAACCAGATAAACAGTGTGAATGCCTTTAGTTTGCAGACAATCTTGTGCTTATCTATCTGTCATTCCTTTTCTTCCCACGTTTTGTGAAAGTTCAGGTTATAACAATTTGAACCACAACTGTCTCCTCCTCCACTATAATGAAAATATGTTCTTGAATGATCTTTGTTGGTACTGTATGATAATGAGTACACTTCTGTGTGCGTACGCACAGACATACACACCACAGGGAGATAAGTTAGACTTTTTATAACCACGTGCAGCTCTAATCATTAAAAAAAATCTTCAACTATTGAGATCTGTATTTATTTCAGAATATTTTAAGTCTCATTTACACTATGGATATTTCCCATCACTCTGTCGCTGTGAACATAAATTATTTTCAGGTACCAATTGCTGCACTGTAATAATTGAACAATAATAAAAATTGTTCAACTATGTTTCCAGCATGGGATGAAGTGAGTATAGTGTAAATGGCAAGCATGGCCATTTATTTTTCTTTATAGCCAAGCTGGCTCACTCATCCTTAGTTTAAGTGATAGTTCAAGCTGTGAAGGAGTTGTTATCACACTTGTAGTTTTTATTATATAGGAAATAGTTCCTCTGGTTAATTGGATTTGGAAAATTTGCTGAGCATTCAGGTGAACCTTCAAGAATACTAGTAATATTGTACACCCCACAAATCTCTGTCAGCTGTCCACATTCTAACTAAGCCTTCCATTTTCTGGAGTTTTGAGCCCAGTATTGCAAAAAAGCCCCAACTTCTCCATGAAATCCATTTGGATTTGATTACTGTAATATATTTTACAGAGAGGATTCTGAGATACTGTGGACCCTGTTGCTAATACATGTTCATAAAATGCATAATAAGGTTGATTTACTTTTCAGATTAACACACTAAAAGTCCTTTTCTTAATACTCTGTAACTGAATAGAAGAAGAGAGCACTTACAGATGTCTCATCTGTGCATCTAATAATCAGCTTTCAGCAGTTTTATTCAAGAGCTCCACCTCCACAGGGGGACAATATTTCTGAATCTGTCCCTTTGAATTTGCTTCACCATTTAGAAACAAAATCATGGGGGGTGGAAAGGAAAAAACAAGAAAAAAAGAACCACTCAAGAACTTAATTTTCCAGTTTGTCCTTCTAAGGCTTGATCTGAAAGCCTTCAGAAGAAATTGACTTCAGTGGATTATGGATGAAGACTTTAGGGAACGTTTTTTCACAAAGCAGCAGCCAGAAGTCTTTCGTTCCCTCTCTCTCACAATAATGAAAAATAGTCCTAGAGAGTAAAAACCTTCCACAACTTCCCAACTATTCTTGCTTTGGGAAAAGAAGCTGTAGTCTCCCAGAGAGGCAAAGGGAAAAAAAAAAAAAAAAAAGAAGCAGCAGAAGTAAGTTAAGTTGTTCTTTCCATTTTAATTATTAGTGTATGACTGAGATCTATACCCTGTAAGAATGACATCCTCCACAATACAACAGGGATAGTTTAAGCTACCTTGAATCACTCAACCTGCAATACATCTGAAATGTTAATTAAGCAAGTTTTTTATTCTCACCTCTGCTCTGCTGGCTTTAGTGAAAGCTTGTCTGGTAGGGAAAACTCTCTACAGGTACCGCCAATTCTGTTTGAAGTTGGTGATCTGGGTTTGGCTCATAACATTCACAGTAGATTTACCTGAAAGATCAATAAAAGCATGTTCAAAGCACGATTGGCTTCATAGAGCCTAGGATTTTATTAATTTATATAAACTTCCTAAAACTTTTGCTATAAAGAAAAAAGGAAAAGCTTGAAAATGTTAAAAATATTGTATAGCAGGGTAATGAAAATGGTATAGCAAAGTTCTGGAATTAAAACTAATTCTTTTCCCCAAAAGCCCCTCAAAGTCTTGCACATATCAGAATGGCAGGATGTTACAGCCATAGCTGAGATTTTCGAGTACTGCTAGAGATTTTGAATGTTTCAAGTTGTGACATCTCTACAGGTTCATTTTCAGGGGATTGTAAGCACCCCATCTGGGAAATGTCTTTAAAATGTGTCAGAAAGCACCCCAAAATACTCTTCACAGTATGCCTCCCTCAAAATTTCTTATTGTGGCAAGTTCTCGATTGAAAACTGCGTCTTCTGTCATTGATATCACGAGATAGATCTTTGTAAAAGAAGGAATCTCAGGAAATCTCTTCCCCAGCTGTTAACGTATTCTTCAGTGTGGCACATGCTGATTAATTCTGTATTTTTTTCATGGTGTATAGTTTAGTAGAGTATAAAATCAGAATTTAAAAACCAATCAAGCACTCAGCAAGACTTTGATGTTTAAAAGGCTGGAATTATCTTTAATCAAAGGAGATTTAAAAGTGGTAGTTGAATTAAAGGTGGAATTACTGTCTGGCTTTATTCGTTTAAGTTTCTCTGCTCATTCCACTAACAAAAATTTTGCCTCAAATATCTCCTGTATCCTTTGAGAGGGTTTTGTAATAGGCAGTCTTCAACTTCAGAATTGGGTTAATCTTCCAGATCTTAAGTAGCAGCACTTTAAGCAGATCTGTGAGCTTGGAGATCCCTTATCAGTGAAAGAGTATTCGAAGCTCTGGGAATGTATGTTCCCAAGCCCACAGCGAACAGCCTCAAAGAGCAGAAGAAAAGAGGAAGTCTGAGTGGAGATAGATATTCTTGTTTTTCATGTACACTCCTAGGGAAAAGCAGCCTGTTTTCTTTTGAAATCCTGCTTCTTTGGGTTTACTTATTTGTTCTCACATACTTAATGATTCTTGTAATGGAGGACAGGTTGGTTATTTTCATTGGAATAAATGGGAATATATGTTGAAATCCTCAAAATGGGTTAAACTTATGTTGGAGAAGTGTCATCCAGGAGAAGAAAAAGGATGTGCTAAAGCCTCTGGATTCATGCATCACTAGACCCTTGAGCTACAGCTGATCACCCTGTTACTTTCTTTCTCTTGCTTCCCAGTTCAGGTTTGAAGCTTAAGAAAGGAAATAGTCAGAAAGTTCTGTCAACATAGCAAGAAGCCCTTCATTTTTGTGTGGCCATCTTCACTGCCCAGCCATCCCCACAGTAAAAGCATCATTAGAAATGTTTTGATGTCCCTTGTCAGATGTTAAAATAATATTTCCTAACTCCCATCTAAGAAATGTAATATAAATTAATAAAAAAGACTAAAAGAAAAATCTCAAAATGATGTAGTGACATATGTAAATAGAGCCTCCCTGCCCCTATCCTTCTCAAGCTTTTTCAAAGAGACACCAATAAACAGTGCCTTCTTCATTCCCCACAGCTTTATCAGCTTAATATTTTTTATTGAAGTATTTGCTGTCATTTTTCCCATACAGCTGGAAAGCTGTCTAGTTTCTGAGTTCAAACTTAATAGAGTAGAGGTTAGAAGTCATATTTTCCTCACTTTTGCTTGTACCACCAAACATGGAAGGCAAATAAAGACAAAGTGAAGCTGCCTGCATGGCTGAGGAGCTGGAGGACTGTCTTCCATTCACTTCATTGCCCTTATAGATTCTGTATTATATCACCTTCCTCCTATTCCATCCCAAAAGCAAAAAAAGTAAGTGGCTGTGTGAGGTGTAGCAATACAATAGGAATTGTTTTAAGGGTGTTTTCAGAAAAAAAAAGGAGGGAAAAGTGTGGTATGGAGAAGGGGACATTTAGAGAGCAGGTTACTTTTCCTATTCACTTTTATTTCTGTTTTGAGTTTCCAAAGAAAGTGCCAGGTATTTGTTCACTTTCCAACCCCTGTGAAGCAAGTATTGAACCTAATCCACTGAGTCCTTTGTTAACAGAACCCTGCTGGATTTATCCTGCCTTACTTAGCATATAATATCTGGATATTTTGAGTGCTTCAGATGATTACTGCTGTAAGTCTTTGTGGGGCTTCGCTGCACCATAGCAGGGCATAATGAGACCTTAAATACATTTATTTTTAAAGGAAAAAAGAAGAAAAGAAGAAGAAAAGAATAAACCCACAACCCTCATCTGTGAATAAAGTCTTTTATAAGCAGCATAGCGTCGTGTTCTGCCTGAGTGTTCCTCCTGACAGTGTAACATTGGAAAAATAAGTATTCCCATTGCCCCTTTGCAAGGAAAGGTCTACCTGAGGCACAGCGAACAGCAGTTTAACATCTCTTGTTTTTCCTTTTATTTATGGGTAACTGGGATTGCTTCTCTTGTAGCTTCCAAGTAGGGCAAACACTGACCCACAGATGCAATTTCCACAAAGAGAGACCCTGGAAAAGCACTCTTAATAGACATCCAAAGAGAAGGGATAGCTAAATCTCCCTTAAGAAAACACAGAGACACATTATGACTGAGTTGTGATAAAGGTGTGAGTCAGTCAAAGTGTGTCAGTCAGTTCTACTTTTGTACAAGAAAAGAAGCAAAATCACTATGAGGTTCTCATGCCCACTCCTTGCGATGAGCAGAAATCTTTATAACTTATATAGATGCACTGGCTCTTAATATGCCTATTCATAATAAAGCATGTTGAAAGATGAGGCTGAGAATATATGAATGTCAATATAAGAAAAGGAATGTGAGGACAAAAAGAATGACATTTTTCAGTTCACTGTTTTTTGGGGTCACAAAATAAGAACAGGCTGGAGGGTGCATCTACCAACCATCTGATGTGGCAGAGATCACTTGAGAGGACATATTTGCTGCACCAGTCTAGAATAAAGGTGATGCTGTGATTCATCTCTAGTTCTCCTGTCTTGTATGATGTAGAATGTACGATGTCTATTTCTCTATGTGTTGGCTTGAGAAAGGGGACCAGAGAAAACTGCACATCCCATTTATAAAATTTTGAAGATGTTTGTGGGTTAGAATGTATTTCAGGGCTTTAGTGTTCACTCTGGGATCTCTGGTGACCCTATCTTCTCTCCCTGTTCTGCATATTGCTTAGCTAAGATTCATATTTCTACAGTGGCTTCCTCCATTCCCTGTACATATGAACAGCTCTTTCTGAACTGATCCTTCCATCCAGTCCCAAGCCCTATTTATGTAGCAGTCCCTCCTGGTGGGAGAAACAAGGAAAGGGGCCTGAGTACCGTCCTGTGATTACCCTGACTTGTCTAAATGCTCCCAGCCATGGTTTTGGTTCTTGTTAGATAGCACCCATGCAGACAGTGTCTGAACACTGTTCAGGGATTAACACAATATAGGCACCATTTCCAAGGAGCAGGTGGGATGCAGCCATTCTGTTTTCAGGAGGAAGAGTATCTAAGCATATGGATGCAAGCTGTCTCCTCCCAGCTGGTCTCAAGGACAGAGAACAGGCCCTGGCCTTTTTTGTTTAGTAATATACAGAGAGGGAGAATCCTAGCAGCAAACAATAACTTGGGGAGCAGATATGGTTTCTTAACTTGTTATAGTTTCTAATTATGTGTTTACAATTGCAATTATGTATACTTATAGTTGACCGTATCAGTTTCTCAAAATGAAAATAAATTACTAATTTTGGACAGAAAATATTCACAGGGGCATTTCCAGAGCTTCATTATCTGTGGTTATATTTCTGTGGCTGTGCATCACTGTCCTCTTAAATGTATATCTTTCTTACAAGCATCTTAACCTTTAATCTGTTTGCATCTTTTTTATCATACTTGTAGGCATCACAATTATTATTGAATTAATACCTCGTTGTCTTTTAACCTTTTCCAGTAAACGAATTAATTTTCCTAACTCTCATGTTTTGTGTGATCCTTCCACCATTGCATATATCTGCCTGTGCAACAAAATAGTTGACATAAGTAAACCTGCTATGCATTATTGATATGTTGTCTGTTTAATAAATAAAGCATATGTCATATGGGGGGGGCAAGTTTTGTGGTTGTTAAACTGGTTGGAAGAGTGCTATCTTCTCTCCAGAAGAATAGAAAATTTTAGTTAATTTCTTGATAAGAAATCATGTCTTTGGAAAGTAAATTCTGGTTGAAGATATATCTGAATGAAAATAAACATCTATACACCAAACTTTCAGACTTCATGGACTGTTTATTTCCCAGTAGCAAACACTGCCAGTGAAAGAAGAGAAGAAAAGGAAAAGTGAAAGTTTTCCTGCTGTTAATGAGGCAGAGGTGACTGCAAACAATAGATGCCTTATAGCTATTCTCAAACAGGAATCAAAGCTGTAATTAAATATAAAACACTCTCAATGATAGGCTCTTTAATGTTACATATCTCAGTTGTTTTTCTTCTATCAAATATCTTACTTCTTAGGCAAAAGCTGAGAGTGACTGAAGCAAAAGAAGAAAGACTTGTGTTGGAGATGGATTTCATGTTGCTTATGACACGCCAGTCCTGTAGCTTCAGTAGCAAATATGCTTGACTAGAAATCAGAACACAGATAATTACATAATTTTGGTAGTATCTGTCCAACTAAATGGTGTCATTTGAAGACAGTTTGTCTTGGCACAGGCATCAGCTTAACCACAGGAAAAGGCAGATCCAAACAGCCTTTGCAGCTGCTACCTGCTCTGTTCAGACCTTGGGTTGTCTTTTATCTGAGCTAACTTGGGTAAAACTGGTGAAGAACTGAAGCTTCTTTCCCTTCATATTTTCAAGTTGTTTTACAACAAATATGTGTGGGTGCTGGATGGATGGCAGCATTCTTCCAAAACCAGAGTTCCAAAGTGTGTTGCTTCATGAACACTCACAAATGAGAGCAAAATAAAGGAAGTACTGGAAGGCAAAGGCAAATCTCTTGCAACACCTGCCTGAGCTAATCAAAAGGATTTACAGCTTCTGCACAGTCCTTGATCAGCTGTGTCACGCCTCAAGCCAGAATCTAGCCTATATACAAAGAGGAAGCCCTGAGCCAGTACTAAGAAACAGGCCAGAGGATTCAGTATAAAGAACCACAGTTCTTGAATGGTGCAGGTTAATTTTCTCCTTTCATAATTTTCTACTTGCAAATCAAGAGAAAGTACTTTGCAGTCTGAGCTGCTACCCTGCTATAAGGCTAATGCTATAAGATCATATCAAAATTTACACTATTGAGGTAAGTGTATGCATATAAATTCAGTTTATATATATTATTTATATCATAACTATAGCCATACTATAATTAATCCATCAGTTTTGGGTAGGGTAGCAGTTAAACCAAAGGTATTTCTCTATAAAATAGAAAAAATATCTTCAATCTAAAATGCAAGAAGAAATAGAGTGAAAAGGAAAATAATTATATTCTCATTTGACTCAGAACAACTCTGCTACAGAATGTGACTGTGAAGAAGCTTCTCCACAGGAGAAGTTATTCACCAAGTACTAATTTCAAGAACAGAGAAATAATGAAGCTTAGTTTCTTATGGTTTGAACTTATAAGTTTGGCCTTTCTGATCTCTAATAAACTGCAAACACTGAGACTTCTCCCCTGCTGAGGTACACAGTGCCCCTTCTCTGGTGATTCTTTAATAATCGTGTGGAGTTAGTACTGCAGCTGTCTGTCAATAGAATCACAAAAAAAGGTTTTTCTCCTTTACCTCGCTAGCCGGTGATATTTCTGGGAATTTGATGCGATTGAAAAGAGTTGTCAATCTCTCAAATTACGTTGGCAATGACAAATATATTAAAAAGTCTTAGGGAGAAACTGATAGACATGCATACACACATGCAGTCTAAGCTAAACTGTGTAAGCCATGGGTTCTTATAACCAGGCTTGGTGTATTGGTGACTTAAGGTCCAGAAACTTCTTCAGAGAAGAAAGAATAGCACACAGACCTGTTTTATTGCCCACAGGGGCAGAAACACCCCTGAGGGACAGTGGTCTATTAAGGATCAGTGCTGGAGCAGAGAAAAATGAGTAAGAATCAAAGAGCTAAACACCACTACAAGCATGACATCAGCATCCTGCGCCACCCAGATATCACCAGAAGAATTGCGACAGGCTAAGTGTGACACATCAAAATAAAGGGAGCTATGAAATTGGGAGCAGGGGGAAGAGGTGTTGCCTGAAACTCAGTCTGAGTAAGGAGGAGAAAAGATGTTCCTTTAAGTTTTTCTGAAGTAATCAGAAGTTTGTGTTAATTGGCAGTAAGATAATTCCACATGTCAAGGCTGGCCTATGATACCTTTCTTTGCTTTCTACCTCCGAAGTGAGAGCGTTGCAGTTTCAGAAAGCCATTCTTCTCCTGCTCCAGTTAAAAACGGCCAGGTGTTTGCTAGCTCGCAAACTAACAATGCCTGAGTGCATACTTCTCTTTGAAACCAATAGGTAGCTTTTTGTAGTTACCACTGATGCTAAATAAAACAGGACAGAGAGTGATCCCACATATCCAACTGTTCAACATTCCTCTTGCTGGCATGTTCTCTGTCATAGCTGTGGTCTGTACCAATAAGAAATTGTTCAGATAAAGCCTAAGCATGGCTTGGGAATAGAACATAGCATCCCATACCTCACAGGGCATGCAGGGCATGTGGACCAGAATGCTTCAGGTTTGACTTGCATCGTTACATGTTACTCCAATACATCACAGTAAGCTTTGCAACCTCAAAGATTGCTGCATACCTTGCTGTTGCACACGCAAAACATTTCTTAGTTTCATGCTCAGAAAACACCATCCTGGTAGTCAGTACTTTTGATTGAAAGAATAAAAATTCACACAAAAGATAACTGTATGTCTTGGAGCCGTAAGGTGCCCCATACAGAGCCCCATGGAGGTCCACTTATGAACATTGGCAACCTTGCCTTCAGGGCCAAGAAAAAGAGGGAATCTAGATGGGAACAGCTTTGTCACCGCAGAGAATTTGTTTTTTTTCCTTTTCCTTATGGTAGTTGTGTAGGTCCCCTCATCACAACATGGGAGATACTTCACAAGCACTTATATATGTGATCTTATACCTTTGCACCTGCTCACAATTCCAATAAGGAGCTGGTACTTAGAGCTTTCTCTTGAACTCATGTCAAGGCAGCTCATACTTCTACTTGATCATTTTGATGGCCAGAGATTATATTAATGACTTAACTCCTTAGCATGTAATTGTCCACAGAATTTAGTATGTCTCTGTAATCTTGATTTGACAGGCTGTTAATACTGAGTCCACTGACTTGCAACCTCTTAACCAATATGTAGGGTGAGTGGCTATTCTAAAAACTAAGTGCTTGCTTGGGGAAATTGAGTCCTAGACACCATAGACAGTATCTCCAAGATTATGTAGTGGAGAAGAAGCTGGATATTATTATATCAATTCAATTCCTTTAGTACAGTAATTTTTAATGCTGTACAGTGTCTTGCCTAATCTTTAGATGCTCCTACAGAAAGGTGCAGGATTTAGGCATCTCCTGTGTTGCACCTGGCAGCTCTGAGGAGAAATCTTCAATATTTTAATAAAACTCAAAGTTCACAATTTCCTTTGTTTAGACAACAGATATGAGTCAAAATCTACTTTAGTAATGAGAATTCTGACCCTCAGCGTACCTTCAGACAGCTGAGTTTGGAGCTGAGTCTCACTTAGTGTTTCTTGAATCTTAGATTCAGAATCTGTTGGGGCCATTTTAATGTCTAGCAAATGATTTTAATTGTATAATGATAAAAATGATACTTGGCATAGTGTTTTGTCTGCTAAATTCCATCCACAGAGTGATATTCTAATTTTTTTTGCTCTATATTTCTTTCTTTTTCTTCTTAAAATTAAAGGACTGACTTGAACAACAGTCAAGGCCTTCAGATTCCTCAAGGACCCTTCAATCTTCAAGCTTCATAAAAGCAAATCAACTGCCAACTGCTTCAGCTAACAAAAAGGCTGTTCTACAGTTGGAGTCAACCTGGTAGTGTTTTCCCAGTGCACAGTGGCACCAGTCACCTTCTTCCTAATTAATTACCACCCCAGTAGACTTGTACTAATGTGTTTTGAAAACTTCTCAGCAACAACAGCCTTTTCTGTGAAATAGCATAAAGGATGCACATTGCACTCTGTTTTGATTGATTGCTGAACCTCATTGCAGTGTATATAATAACGTGCTAAATGTTACATATGCCCTCAGTGGATAATTTCAGGAAATTATTAAAATGTGCTTCTTTTAAAAGATTTGGTAATGTAAGTCAAAAAGACACTTAACAGACCCAATGCTGATTAGTGTGGGTGACCACAGCATACTGGATCTCTGATATTTCTTGGCTTTTTCTTGGTTTCCCAGAGGCTCTTTGGACAAAGCAAGAAAGATGGCATAGACACCCTTGGCCTTCTGGGAAACTCAGTGACATTTAAAGACTGCTGGGGCCTATTCTGTTAATATCTAAACTAATTAAAATCAAATCATAATTGAGGAAGCTTGTTCACTGGAATTCTAATAAGACTTGGAGCAGTACATGCTTCACTCTGCTGTGCTAAAGGCTGTCTCAGCGATGTGAGAAGTGTTTTACCATACAGCAAAATGTTCTCGGCAATTTTTCTCTATCTTACAACCAGCTGCTTATATGAGAAATGTCACTTCAAATGTAGGATGAGGACTTGCTTCAACATGTCTCTTTCAATATACACTGAACACATTTTTCTTGATCACTTAATGGGATATTTGTCAGGGTGTGGCAGGGTGGTATATACCAGCTCTGCTCTTATTAGGACAAAGTGTGATTCCCACTACTGAACTTCCACTTTTCTCCAAAACTATTTTTGGAATTATATAGAATAGTCGGATCATAGAATGGCTTGGACTGGAAGGGACATTAAACATTATCTAGTTCCAACCCCCCTGCCATGGGCAGGGACACCTTCCACTAGACACTTCCTCCAAGCCCCATCCAGTCTGGCCTTGAACACTGCTAGGGATGGGACAGTCACAGTTTCTCTGGGCAACCTGTGCTAGGGCCTCACCACCCTCACAGTAAGGAAACTTTTCCTAATATTTGAATAATTAACCTTAACCTTGCACTTGGCATGGTTGAACTTCATGGGGTGGGCTGATGCCAGCCTTCTGAAGTTTAACCATGCCAAGTGCAAGGTCCTACACTTGGGTCCCAGCAATCCCAGGCACAGCTACAGGTTGGGCAGAGAAGAGATTCAGAGCAGCCCCGCAGAGAAGCACTTGTGCGTGTTGGTCGATGAGAAACTTAACATGAGCCGGCAGTGTGCGCTTGCAGCCCAGAAAGCCAACCATATCCTGGGCTGCATCAAAAGAAGCGTGACCAGCAGGTCGAAGGAAGTGATCTGCCCCTCTACTCTGCTCTTGTGAGACCTCCCTTGGAGTATTGTGTGCAGTTCTGGTGTCCTCAACATAAAAAGGA
>WYDI02017935.1:0-15580 GCA_009867235.2 Psittacus erithacus | reverse complement strand
CCATCCCTGGCAGTGTTCAAGGCCAGGTTGGACACAGGGGCTTGGAGCAACCTGCTCTAGCGGAAGGTGTCCCTGCCTATGGCAAGGGGTTGCAACTGGATGATCTTAAGGTCCCTTCCAACACAAACGACTGTATGTATGATGTGCCAGCCCTGTCACAGGGCCCTACAAACCACAGAGTTTGCGGATTGTTTTGCTGCTGCTTTAACTTTCCACCTCTCAGCAACAACTGAATTATTTTCTAAGACTATGGAATAATAAAAAAAACCCACATATTTTCAACTGCATCATCAAAACCAGCCAAAGCAATGAAGAATCTGTGAGAAAACCCCATTTGCTAAATTGCAGTCACCATAATTTCTAACAGACACACTCAACTGTGCAAGGAGCATCAAGCAAACAAACCAAACCCCAGGATGAATGTGTCAGCAGCCTAGACCAGCACTCATGCCAAGGGGCCACCACCTGATTAAGTGGAAAACACAAACAAAAAGCCACAAAGTAAAAACAACCTGGAAGATACTTTCTGGCACATTCCAACGATGAGTTTTAGTTTGGCACACTATACTCCCACATCTTATGAAAAGCTGAAAAGTTGTCTTTTTACTTGCAGTCAAATAAGTACAAACTTTTAAACAGCCTGCTCTCCAAGAAAGTCAGCAGCTTCTCTGCTCTCTGGACATAACTTATTTCTGTTAAAAGTTATGACTACAGGGTCTCCATAAGACCCAGATCACATCAGTTTGAGTGCTAGCCCAAATCAGTACCAACAGAGACAAGACATTAGTGAAGAGAGAAAGGAAGTACTGTTAATCCCTAGAATGAAGATCAAGGCCTAGAGAAAAGCAAGGTTAAGTGAACCTTTCTTGTTTACCCAGGAAGTCTTGATTCTAGCCTGGAAAACAAGTCCAAGTCTCCTAACTTCCAGCTTCAGTCTTTCAGCCACAAAGCAGATTTCTTTCCAACTAATCACAGCTTACAAGAATTTTACTTCAACTTCTGCACACAGGCAGATCAGTAAATCTCTCATAGCAGGAGACAGAGTGCAGACGTACACAGAACAAAAGAAGCAGGTAAAAATGCTATTTTAGATCCTTTTAAGGGTTTTTTTTTTCTGGCCCTTCTTCAACCCACCCTCTCCTGCCACACACGGGCAAATAAATGATCATCTATCCACATAGCACACACGCAGCCGGGTTCACTTGCTGCACTGTTGTAACCCTGCTGAATTTATCTTTATCTTTGTTCATGGAGACAAATGGAGTGATGCAAACCCCACTAAATGAATGGCTTAAAGTTAAAGGAAAGACAATTAGATGATTGCAGTAATGTGAATTAGTTTAAAGAGCTTACAGGGAGCTGCCAAAGTGCAGCTAACTTCTCAGGAGCAGATAGCTCTGCAGACTGGAAGCTGCGAGTTTCTCCTTAATGACTCTAAGAGTTACTGCGCATTATACACTGGCTGTATCCCCATCCTGAAAGGATGACCTTCTGGAGTTCATCACAGGTTTGAGCTTCACAAGGAAGCTGTAAGGCCAGGCTGGAATTAAATCAACAGCAATTAGTTCTAAGCTGAGAAGTCACTGTTACTTGACAGGAGAAGCTGTTTCACTCTGAGAGGCCAGAAATGAATAAACCCTTATTCCTTTGGTTTGAGTCCCCCTGTCAGAGAAGTGACTCACTGGTGTCACTGCATTATAGCTCCAGTTTCACAGAAAGACTTGCATGCAGCCTACTTCCATACAATATACAGATTTTAACTCTTTATTGACCTCTCATCATGGTTTGCAACAAGGCTTTCAAAGCGCCCCAGCAGTCAGATTGGGCATAGAGGGTGCTCAGTGACAAGTGACATCTGGCAATGCTAAGATCTACAACCCATGTGCTGTATTTCTCTAATTACTGCTGATACAATGCATTTAGGGTCCTGTAAACATATTGAGAACATTACCTTACAGGGTGATGTTTATTTATATATGCAGAATACACTGTCAAGTTAAAAATAGGGTTTGTGTGTGTGAAAATACCTACACTTGGATTATAAAAGCACATTCTACACTCTGAGTGGGGAATGTGTCTCTTAGGGCAAGAGCTCGGGATCTGCTGCATACCTGAAGGTGGCCAGCAAGTCCTGCCAAGTCCGTGTGTATCCAAAAGAGCTTCTGAGCTCTGCTCTGTCCCACCAGCAATGTTTGTTTCTTGGGTTAGATGTAAACCCTAGACCTAGTCAGAACCATTCCTGGATGTAGCCCAACCACCCTGAACATCGTTTGCAGACTTTGAGGCATCACCACTTGTAAAGTTCAAGAGAGAGTCTATGGTATGCAAGTGCCATTTTAAAATGAGTAATTTTAAAACACTTCTGAACATTCCTATGGAACAACTGGTAAATCTCCTTCAGAATTCTATTCCTACACAATAAAGCAAATTTTACACATCAGAAAATACACTTTAAATGGTCCTTGCACAATGTGTTCACTAATACATTTATAGATTAATGTTACCACATATTTCTTTCAAAAGAAATAAAGGCAGAAGTCATATAATGAACACTCAAAGTTGTGAATGCTCCATCCCTGGCAGTGTTCAAGGCCAGATTTGCCAGGGCTTGGAGCAACCTGTTCTAGTGCAAGGTGTCCCTGCCTGTGGCAGGGGTTTGGAATAGGATGATCTTTAAAGATCCATTCCAACCCAAACCAGTCTGTGATTCTACGATGAGTTCAGGAAAGGGACCGCTTTCACATCACTGTGCAGTAGGTTTGTAGGAGATAAAGAAAGGGTTTTATGCAACCTCAGAATATACATTTACAAACTGGAAAATTATAAAACGTGCAGCATTCAATACCACAGGTGGTTTCAGTGAAGGCAGAGGGCATCAGCACTGTTATAAACTTGACACGGAATCACAACAGGCTTTGATGCATTTTAGCATCAGGCTCATCAAAGAGCAAGCAGAGGCTCATCCAGCCTAACCTCTACTCAAGCACTATCTTCCTCTTGCCAAGTATTCCTTAAGTCTTGCATGGCGAGAAGCCTAGATTGGACATGGAAGACTTCAGATGAGGTTCAGGACAGATAAGGCTTTGTAACTGCACAGCAGAATAAAACTGGAATGGGAGGCAGAGTAAACTAAGGCAAGTGAAGAAACCCATGTTACTAAGGGCAGCATCTACTCGTGAGTTGCTAGGTATCAGCAATACGAAGTCATTTAAATGCAGCTCTTCTAACCTAAATATAAGACTACAATAAGTAGAAAAGCTAACATACTGCCATATTAACTTCGGAGACATAAGTAATTAAAGAGCTGAAATGCAGTAAGATCAGGACAATCATTACATGAAAACAAACAAAATTATCCTTGTCAAAGAGAGATTCTCTCTTTTATATTCAGGTCATAAAGGGAAAATGTTTAATTTCTGCATCCTTCAAGTGAACTAGAATAAAATCACCTAATCTGCATAATTTAGATGCAAGGCTTCATATTCAGGATGAACCAAAATCACAACAAAGTAGGAAAAAAGTGTTCTTCAGCAGAATGGATTCAAAGCTGTACAGGTTTGTGCAGAAAAGTATTTCTTTGTTAAAAAACTTAAAACTTCTTAGTACTAAAGTACATGAACAGAATGCATTTGTATGGAATACATAGAGTGGAAGGATGAAAACAGTCCTTAAGGTCAGGAGCTTTGGGTTGCACTGTGCCATCTGCAACCCACTTGACACCCACAGTGGTTTCTGTTGATCTGAGATCTGCAAAGCAGAGGGGTGATAGTGCCAAATAAGAACTTGATGTTATCATATTTGGCCTTCTCCACCATGTCTGTGCAGACTGCTGGGCTCATTCCAAGATGCCAGAAGTGCCTTGGAACACCTACACAATGGTCTTCAACCCACAGCGTTGCTGAACGTGCAGCACCAAGGTCAAGACCCAAGAACACTGGCACTTAACAGAGGGGCCGTGAGTGCAGTCAGCAGGTACAGTGCATAAGCATCTATTTCCACATCACATCACAACTAGGGAAAAGCAAATGCTCGCAGCATGTAGCAGTTTCCAGACCTTGTAAAACCCTGCTCCTTCAATGCAGACACTCAGAGTTCAGGGCACAGACCAGCCCAAGCTGCAAGCTCAGTTCAGGGAGAGAGTAAAAGCAAATGTCCGTTCTGCAGCACTACAGCAAAGTCTAACCTTTCTCAAGGGCTGCTGCTATAAAAGACCTTCGATATACTTGATCTCATTTACTTTAAAAAGTCTGTTAGAAAGACTTGTCAGCAACTTCTTGGAAAGGCAGCAGAGGGAGGGGAAGCAGATTGTTAACATTAGAATATCACCTACCATCTGGATGTGTTTAACACAGGATCAGATATAAGATTTGGATGTAAATTTGCAGTCCTTGGTCTCATGCCCAGTCAAAATTTGAACTCAAGAACTTCAAGACACATTCTCATCTGTAGGATGGAGCACGTTAATAAAAGCCCCAAACATTCAGACAATTTCACTACTTACACATCCTTGCACTTCTTTAAGAAAAAAAAATTCTTTCAAATAAAAAATAATTTCTTTTAAATAAAGAAATAAGCCTGTAAGATGCCAGTAAACACCTACAAGCCCTGCTCTATGATGGAAAAGAAAGGGAACAGACAGAAGAACTGCAACCTCTGAAAGCCTGCAGTTTCAAATAGCTGATAAACAGTCTTACTGATAGGCATCAGCTGAAAGGAAGTTCATGACTGCTGCTTATTTAACCACCTGTGAGGGTGCTGAGGCGCTGGCACAGGGTGCCCAGAGAAGCTGGGGCTGCTCCATCCCTGGCAGTGTTCAAGGCCAGGTTGGATGGCACATGTAGCAACCTGGTCTAGTGGGAGGTGTCCCTGCCAGTGGCCCTGGGGTTGCAACTGGATGATCTTAAGGTCCTTTCCAACTCAAACCATTCTGTGATTCTATAATTTTAAAACCAACTGCAAATGAGCAGCACAATAAAGTAAGTTTACAGTAAGACATCCTGGGTAGAATAAAGGACAATATTCTTGTTGCTGGCAAACAAAAGCAGAAAAATCAATCTCCAGCCCCACAGACCTGAGCCTATTCCTTAGACTCACTTCCTCCCTCCCTCCTGGAAGCAGGAAAGACTCAGAGGGGGCTGAGCAAGAGCCTTTGCCCTACACCATCCATCACAGACACCCCACTGGTTTGTCAATATCTAGAGTTACAGGCAGCACATAAAAGAATGACTATGGTGAGCTCTGAGTGCTTTTAATAGCTCTCATACCCAGAACACATCAATGTGAAATGCAGCTCTCATACCAAAAGCAGGTGGTT
Organism: Psittacus erithacus; assembly: GCA_009867235.2. Classification (NCBI taxonomy): domain Eukaryota; kingdom Metazoa; phylum Chordata; class Aves; order Psittaciformes; family Psittacidae; genus Psittacus; species Psittacus erithacus. Next base: position 10,266 of record WYDI02017935.1, on the reverse strand, counting down.
ATCTTGTCAGCAACACAAATTCACAGTCCTTCAGGAAAATCAGCACCAGCCTTTCCCTTCCAACTCTGCCCATCTTTCAGCGACCCAAACCAGCACCCCCTAATACATCCACTGCAAAAGACCATTTAATGTCAAATAAAAGATAGAGCATAAAACTTAAGTGCATTTTAAGAAATATGTTATTTCTGTATTTTAAATACTTACTGTCAACACCTCCTCACCAACAATAACCTGTCAGAACCCTCCTGAAAAACATCCTCTACATTTTACACTTTCCATCGCAATTCCCGTTACTTATTTTCTTAAATAAGCAAACAGGGCAAGAAGAAACCAGATTTTTCTGGATGAAAAAATGTTTTTTGGTGGTGAGTTACTTTCTTCCCCTCCTGTTCATTTTGAAAAGAGAGAAAAAGAACATTTCAGATCAAAAAGCACTAAAGATTAAAACAAGAACTTAAAAAAACCCACAACAACCTGAACACATCCTAAACCAAGACACAACTTTTGCTGTAGGTTTTAATTGTACCTGCTCCTTATGTAGCCAAATGTTGTTGCCAATGTACTTCCACAACCCCATGCAAACACTATGTCACATCCCAAGTCATTTACTGCCTGCAGTGCTGGCAGCTTTACACCTACACAGAATGTCTTCTCTGCTGTGGAAGGCACCTCTGTGCCACAGGTAGGTAGCATTCAGTCACCACCTTCTAAAACACAGCAAAGACACATTATTAAGTTAAAACAGGCAAGATCAACTGAAGGTAGCTTATAAAGCACTACCCCTGCCCACTTACATTACAGTAAAAATGATGTAAACTCACCAGTGCTGAGTTAAGGATGCAGGAGAGAATATGGCTTTTAGTTAAGTTGTCCGAGCCAGTGGGTTCAGACAGGACAGACCCAAGGAAGGGACCACACACCCAGAAGCCTGTCCTTGTCCAACTATCACCTTGCCAAAGCACAAAACTGTTTGCCAAAGGAGGACATCACCAACTGTTCAGCCATGGCATGCTTATGCTTCTGATAGGGCTGCATGGCACAGGAGGAGCTGCCACACAAGGAGCCCTGTCCCTGGGTGAGGGGAACAGTTGATAAGCAAGTGAGACATCTTCTCACAAGAAATTCTGATGGAAAACAACACATTGTCAGACTTCCTTATAAAAAAAATGTATTTTCTTGCTGAAAAAGGAAACATTTTCACTTTGGTGGCCCAAAAAAGGAATAGCGCCATATTTTCCAGTGTAACCATACATATTTCTTATGAAAACAGAAGTGTTGTATAAAAGCTGTCTAGCTGATGAACTAAGCAATCTCTGTTAAAAATATTCACCATCTCAAACATTTGGAGAGAACATGCTCCAGTGTCTGTACTTGAGAGAGGAGGAACCTCACAGCAAGGCTCTTTAAACGCACACATCACATTCAGAAACACTGCTATATTGCACAAAAAATTAAGTCAGGAGAGACTGCAACCAATATAGGCAGGTTTTGCTGAAGCCATGGATATGGTATATGCTAAAAAATCAGTATTAACTCCATCGCTCTGTGAGCACGTGTATATTTGTGTGTCTGTATACACAAGCATATGTATACACACACATACACACATACATGTGCATATATATCTATATGTATATATACACACATACATGTATGTCTGTATTGCATGGTATGTCCAGGCCACTATAGCTAGTCCAAAACGCAAAATCATTTTAAGCAAATGATTTGGAGCAAAACATTTACAGCATCGTTTCTTTTCCAGCTGCTATGACACAGAGCTTAGCTGGGCTGTGTCTGAAGCACAGCCTCACTGACTCCACAGGGCTGCACTGACTAGCAAGGCTGTATTAAGCTAAGCTAAATGCAGCCTGGTTTTCTTTCTCTCTTATTTCTTATTATTTCATTTTCTAAAAAGACACAGCAGAAATTCCAACAGATTTGTCAGTAAGAGCCATCAGCCCTCAATGCAGTAACACAAGCAACCGGGTCTGTAATACTTGAATGATTATTCATACAGCGCAAGCAAAGTGTATGGCAAACTGATGTTTCATAGTAGGAGCTTTTCCCTACAAAAGTCTGCATGTGCCAGTAGAACATAACACATTAGTGTAGCATAAGGTTGATTTGAAGATCCTGAGAAGAAAAGTAGTCTCTGTGTAGAGTCTATTACTATGACAAAGCATATGGCTAAAATCCACTCACACAACAATATTCTGCAGCTGATCTACAGCACTGATTTCATCTCATTAACCAGCACGGAGAGCTCTGTGTGCTAGGGAGCATGGACGTATGTGCCATTTCCGCTGGGTTTTCAAACTGGAAAGCTCTATTTGCTCACAAATTATTTCAAATACAAGCACTGTGGTCCTAGCCCAAAATTTTGTTATAACAAGGTACACATAAAACACTGTGAACAAAAAGCCCACCCCATCAAAGCACATGGGAACTTTGGTATCCGCTTTAGTACAGCCTGAGTTTTTCCCTATTGCATCTACATTATCCAGATCTCTTTAATTATCATTCAGGTTCTTCTCCAACACAAAGCATTAATCTTGCAGTGAAGGTATGCTCAAAGTATTCATAGATGAACAGCACATTTATTGCATGTTCAGGCACTTCTCAGCACTTACAAGGGCTCAGGCTGCATCAGACTTTCAAGCTACAAAGCAATACTTGGTCATCTCATTTCTCTGAAAGCTCCTTCAAAATACACAGATTGAAATGGTTTACAAAACAACTGTCACATTACTGTTACCACTCAAAAATGTGGTGTGAAATTAGCTTGTTCCTTCTAAATTGTAATTTAGCCATGAGCAAAACAGGTTAGATGCATTTGTAGGTATGACGTGCAGTCATCTTACTACCCGGACCTGGTTAATCAAATCACCTTTCACTCATTCTCAGCTATACCCAGGGAAACATACATGAAACACACATCCATTTCTACCTAGGAACAAGTTAAGCACATAGGTAACTTCTATTTTAATGTTGCTTCTATTCTAATGCTATATTTCCTGACACAGAAAGCATTTCTGAATCAGGACACTGCAGTCACTTAACAGTATTAGAGTGGTATTGAAGCAAATCTCAACCCTTATTCAAAGATCCTGCCCTGATTAAAATGTGTTTATTTTCATTAAAAGCAGCAAAATCTTTAGCTGCTCTGTGCTATTTGCTATACTTTCATTTACAAAGCAGAAAGCACTGCTTAAAAGGCAGACCGCTTTTCTTTAAAGCACCCGAGATTTAAAGGATTTATCTAAGTCACAAAGCAGCATCAATTCCCAAACAAAAAACAAATAGTGACTTTTAGGAGTACATGAGATTCTACACCATTTAGTTGCTTTAACCCATCTGCTTTGACAGACAAACGTGCGCCATAAACAAAGCCTTTGTAAAGTGTGATTGTTTTCCATCCTTCATAATTAGTCCTTGTATTCTCCAATTTGTCAGCTTGATATTAGAGTAACAATAATATTATAACGTAGTGCTCAAAGAGCATTTCATAGTTCTTTGCTACAGAATAAAAGGCTGCACTAATTAATTGCATTCCCTCTGCTTTATGCTTCATAAAAACTTTCACAGAGGTTTCAAAGGCACAAAAGGACATTTAAACAGCCTACACTCCCCAGAAAACACCATGTGTGCCTCTCAAAGCTCCTTCTTAAAGACATGGCCACAACGAGTGAAGTTAGAAAGATTTCTGGTGTAGAACGACTTACAAAATCATGGGTGGTTACAGCTCACACTTTAATACTAAAGATGCTCACACTGCCTCCAGATTAATGGAATTAAACACACTGAAGTCGGTAACATTCTCTGTCTCTCACAAGTATTCCCATCAATAGAGAGACCTGGTATAGCTTAAAATTAGTACACAAACCTAAGCAGAAATCACCTCCTTATTTTCTGGTTTATCCATAAATACAGGATGAAGGATTTTCTGGCTATCAGAACTACAGATTGTAAAATTAAGAAAATTGGAAGAAATATTTAAAATCTCAAAGCTATCTCAGAGTTGTAAAATTAAGATGTGTTAAGATACAAATTCCTTCTGAATAAATGTTTCCTCTAACACCCTAGTAATGTCTTATTTGGAGGGAGGAGAAATGCAGTGCAATCTGTGAGATACCTGAGAAATGCTGCATATAATGGCAACAGACTCCCATTTAACAAAATAAGAAGCCATGCATTGATATGAACCAGATGTAACTCAGTGCATCATAAAAATAGTTTTTATTCATTTCATAACATGTTAATGCAAGAAGGTAAAATAAGGGATAGATAATGTATCTGTGCTTCTTATCCTACAAGTATATATGATCTCTTGTCAGCACCGACACTTTTCTTTCTTATATAATTAGGACGTAGGATGTCTATTACTGGGACACCTACGTAAATATTAAATTAGGACATTTATTCTTCTCAGTTATTACAGTGAAGTCACTGGAAAAAATCCTTTTACTTCTACAAATCTAGCATTAATCAAAGTCTCAGTAAAGTAAAGCTAGTGCATAAATGTATTGTGCTCACAGAGATACTGTTTAACGTAGAAGTTTAAGGCCAAATACATGTTTCTCAAAGACTATGAAAAACTCTAATCCCCATTTTGTGATTCCCATTCAAGAAGTCAACACAATGGCTGTAAAAACGCAGCACCTATATTGCATAGTGACTGCACAGTTACTACACTTAGTGTCAGGCTGTCAGGATTTCCCGTAAGTGTAGTTACCACCCAGAAACCCCTGTGTCTAAGCGAAGGAAATTATTTACCCCCTTGAAACTATAAATTAAAAGACAAATTTAAAGTAAATTTAAAGAGAAAGGCAGTTTGTGCTTATTTAGACAAACTGGGTCAAAATAGACAGCATTGCTACAGACAGATGTTCAGCAACGGGAGAAAATACATGATTTGGGGGTAAACGTCCAAGAGGCAGCTCAAGGCATTTCTTTCAAGTCAGGGATTGGATTCCTTGGAAGGGGGTTAGCCCAGTCCCTCTGAAAGCCAGAAGGCTTCAGGAAACTGACAAACAGCCTCAGGCATTCTGTGCTCCAGCATTTTCCAATCAATTGGCAGGTGCTCCAGGCACTACCTCCATTCTAAGGGATGCTTTGTCACATAGCGAAGGCTTCATCCTCAGTCTCTTCAGTTCATTTTTAATGAATAAACAGTGTTTTGGGGCTTGATAAAAAACAAAAAAAGGAAGTTCGATCTCATCAGGTCTTTACTTGCAAGGAAAATACTCCCCATGAAAGGATGGCTGTGCCTATTTGTTGAACTAACTGCGCAGCACACAGAGGAACTCCAAGGTGTGTCAGTGAGGCCCAGTTTTAAAAACCAGAGCACAGGATCACTCTGGTGAGCTAAATGGAGTAGAGAAGCACAGCAGAAAATTCAGAACTAAAACCAAAGGCTTTTGTAAAGTGAGGAAGGAGCATGTTATCTAATAAAAATACCAGCGTCCCTACCTCAGTGTACCCTTACCAACTTCGGCTGGAGAATTCAGATGCTGTAAGTAGATCCAGTGCTAAAAGAAGTCACAAGAAAAATGCTGCTTCTGTCTCTGGCTTGGACCCAAAGAATAAAAGCAAAACCAAATCATTTAAAATACCTCAAAATTAGCTTTTTTTGCTTGCATCACCCACACAAATTAGGAGCAGCTCCAAGGAAGCCCCTGGAATTGCATCACCTTCACTCTGCTATATGGGAAAGCAAACTATGGCACATTCCCCTCCCATGAAAGTATTGATAAATAAAACGTATAAAACGTGTAAAGGCTCAAACTGAACTATGATTGTTTGCCTCTAACTAGAGTCCTGTGTTACATTACACTGACCAACTGGTTGCATTTGTACTTGCTACTGGTACAACATACACTGCCTACACGCTCCATTACAGCCTGCCAATACCTAAAGGGGACTACAGGAAATGTGGAGAGGGGATTTTTACAAGGGCAAGTTACAGGACAAGGCTTTAACCTGACAGGGGGGAGATGTAGATAAGACATTTGCAAGAAGCTCTTCCCTGTGAGGGTGCTGAGGTGCTGGCACAGGGTGCCCAGAGAAGCTGTGGCTGCCCCCTCCCTGGCAGTGTTCAAAGGCCAGGTTGGACAGAGCTTGGAGCAACCTGGTCTAGCGGGAGGTGTCCCTGTCCATGGCAGGGAGTTGGAACTGGATGAACTTTAAGGTTTCTTCCAATCCAAACCAGTCTGTGAGTCTATGATACTTGCAGATGTTGCTCTGGCTATGACTCGCCCCCAAAGTGGAAAGGAGATGGTCTATAGTAACAGCCTCTACTTCAGGTCTGCACAGTAACTTTTGGGCTACAGCTATGAAAAGCTGCCTGGGGAACAAACGGAAGCAGCACATGCTGGCCTGACCCTCTGGTCTTGTTCCCAGCAGCTCACAGCAGCTGCCCCTGATGCACAATCTGGTTGGGGTCTGCAGTATCCACAGTGTCCTACTGAACTGACAAAACACTTTTCCTTTTCGAACCTCACTAGTTCCAGTAGAGCACTAAGTAAGTATTTTGAGCTGTAACCAGCTGAGCCCAGTCTAGCTGTGATAAAACTCCTGTCTGTGCCAAACCAAAGGTCACCAAGTGGCACTGCAGTGTGACAGAGAGGGGAGAGTGCGCTGCCAGTGGGAGCCCACTAACTCTGCATTTCACACCACAGAATGCCTTCTGCTTGTGTTACATTCGGGCAACAGACTGCAAAGCACCTTAAGATGTTGCTCATGGACAAGAGAAGATGGTTAGGTAAACACCTCAGCTGGAGTGAAGTACTGCATTATTTGTCACTCAGCATGGCTGTGCAATTTTTAAGGCAAGATCAGCTTCAAGATTGTCTCTGTTACGACGATAAGGCTCTGCCCATGACACAGCCTAACTGCTTTCAGCTTGTGTACACAAGGATGAAGTCTATATTTAATAAGCTTCACCACAGCACCTCATCAGGAAATATGCTTATTATAGACAAACTTATCAGAACTATTTATGGTTATATTATTATGTACAATATATATACAGTGCAGACAAGTGGTAGAAGGACCCCTCCTGTACATCCTCCTTGGCTGTTGCATAAGTACCTCAAAAGCACCCTCTTTCAGGAGTGATCCCTGGCCATAGGCTAGGCAATACAACTGAAGTGAGGCCTCCCTGATTAGAGCTTATCCTCCCCACAGCTGATGAGGCATGACCAAATGACCTATGTGATGGGCATAACCATTCCCTCGACCCTTCTTGGTGCCTCTCATACCTTGTGATATCTTTATTACCTTTTGTGTGCTCAAAAAAACACCCAAAACACTCTGAACGCTGGTCATCAACTCCCCATAAAACACTTACTTGACCACTGTTGAGGTGCTGCTGTTAGAGCAACAAGGTGGTTCCAGTGCCCTGGAAACACACATCTGCATTTTTCTTTGTCAGATACTGCCAACCAAAGAAAGAATAGCACTTACATAAAGCCTGATTTTTTTATGTTTTAAAACCTACAGATCAATCACGGAACTGACTTACAGCTCCTTTAATGCAACCAACCCTTAATGCTTACATTCAAACCAGGAATACATGCCAACAGGTACTCTGCCTCACCTGCAACAAATGCAAAGCGTACTTTAAATACTTTGGGTGTATTTTTATTTCAAAAGGCTGCAACAGTCAACACACATAATGATGAAACGAATTATTATGACATACTACTTGAAAAACATTTCCTTAGAGCTTCATTAACTTGGTATTAAACCAAATTAGGATATAGCAAGCGTATCTACAGGGTAGAAATTAATTACATATTTGCATTTTAGTCACACTATGACATTATACAGTTGGGCCTGACTGCTACCTTCATCTGGAATAGAACTGTCACTGGAGCTGATAGAAACTCTCAGACAAGGTCTGCAGCTCTTGGAGCATGATTCCACAGGGATGCTCAGGGAAGTCAACTAGCATTAGTTTAACACATGACCTAAAGAAGATTAGTTAAACTCTATGTGGATGCTTTCCTTCAGAATTAAAGTGACTTTAATATGATTTCATTACTTAAGTTTGGAAGTGAAGTAAACTAAATTGAATTAGGTCACCTTAATAGTGAAGAAAAGCATCCACACGGAGTTTTGATGCAGTGCAGCAAGCTACTTTAAAAGTTAAAGTCATATTAGTTTTCCCATGTGTCCATTCATTCACAACCCCTTTAGGAAGGCTACAGTTTTAAAACTATTAATCTGATTAAATGAAATTACAATTTATCGAATTACACAATTCCACTTGCTAGTGTGAAGAAATCACTAAATACTAAAGTGAGCTGCCTGGGAAAGCCATCCAGCTTCAGAGGAAGCAGGGTATTTTTGCTGCGGTACTTCAGTGAGTTGTATTAAAGGACTTTAGGAACACTTACTCAACTTCAGAATTCGATGAGTGACATCCAGTGCAGTATTTCAAGGGGTGGGAAGAGGGGTTTGAAGTACTTTTTGGTTTTGCTTTAAGGCAGAGTAGCTTCATTAGACCATGTTCCATATCTAACAAAAAGCATATCTCCAGCTATAAGAAGACCTCTAGCAATCTCACATAGACTTCCATGCAGACTACCTCAGAGAAGGCAAGTAATAATGGATAAATCATTATCAAACAGCTCAGAGGAAAAGATAATGCAGTTAAGTAAGGCTGAAAGGACAATTTGACATGTCTCAAGAGTACTGGATCAGTGATACAGTATTTTTAAGTCCTGTTGACAGAGGAAGGACAAGGGAAGATGAATCCAGAACTGGCAAACTCTAACTCCAAATGTACCGCTTGTTTTTTCCTACAGCATTCTAATCTAAACCTCAGTCAGATGCTTTCCCTTCTGTCATGCTCGCACAGAAAGTCTGCAGATGCTATTACACTAAAGGTGAAGAGGTCTCTCAGTAGAGCTGTAAAAGAAAATCTCTTCACAGAACACATTTTAAACATGCAAGGTGTATATTTGCATTTTTATAGTACCTTATTACAACACACACATCTATCAGTTTCCAACTGCGCCAGAACATATCATGTGGTTTAGGGACATTCCGGTTTCATACTGGAGACGAGCTAGTCATAATGAAGATCTCTCAGGTAGCCCTTGCACACTTGAACAAGCTGGAGACAGCTTGTTTCAGGACATCCAGCCCTCAGCAGAACATGACCAGACCCACCATTGCTGTGGGTAATAAGCCCTGTAGTTGCAGAAATGGGGCACAACAGCACATAATTAGGAACACAACACAAGCCTGCATTTTCTTCAAGTATTTCAGTAACAGCCACATTCAAAACCAAGCTACCAGAGGGATGGATCTGTGAGCTATTTCAAGTGCTTTGACAACTGCCCTCAGGAGCCTGACAGAAGTTAGCAGCACTTACAACAAGGAAACTAAAACTAGCGGGCTTAAAAATAGTGTAACACCCAAAATACCAATAAAACCAAGAACAGTGGTTTGCAAGCTTCTTTTCTTTAGACCTTCCAGGCTCACTGAATTAAGAACAGGGCACAATTTCAGCTCTACAGCAGTTTTTCAGAGTGAATGCTTCAAATGCTGTGGCCACATGCTTAATTACAACATGTTTGAAGTAGGTATCAAGATGAAAAGGAAAGTAATGTTACATTAAAAAGGAGAGAGTTAATCTAAAACTGCAATTAAAAATATGAACTCCAGGGAAAGAGTTCTTTGAGTTGGTAGCAGACACATTATACATAGAATTAAGATCACTATTACAGTATTGGAAACGAAGCAAACAAGCCAGATAAGCAGCAGCACATGATGATAGAGTATTTACACAGCTGTAAACATCTACCAGGAGAACTGTGAGTAGATGTGTTTGGAACTGTGCAGCGGAAATCTTCTCCACCTGATTCTGTACAACAATTTGCGTTACTGCCCGGCAGCTCTTGGTTCCTATAGGATCACCAGGAAAGGTTCATTGGTTAAAGCCATGTGTATTTTGAGTGAACTAAAGATATAAACTGCCAGTTTATTCAAAGGAGAAAAAACTTACCAATAAGACTATTAAAGCTCCCGTGAGACCTCACTTGGAGTACTGTGTGCAGTTCTGGTGTCCTCAACATAAAAAGGAATGGAACTGTTTGAACAAGTCCAGAGGAGGCCACGAGAATGATCAGGGGACTGGAGCACCTCCCGTATGAAGACAGGCTGAGAAAGCTGGGGCTGGTCAGCCTGGAGAAGAGAAGGCTGCGTGGAGACCTCAGAGCAGCCTTCCAGTATCTGAAGGGGGGCTATAGGGATGCT
>WYDI02017932.1:0-40996 GCA_009867235.2 Psittacus erithacus | reverse complement strand
CTGTCTAATAGCTGATCTAAATCTACTGTCAATTAGCAGTGCGGAGACTTTTAAGGAGGTTGTCCTCCATGTCAAGTTTGCGCAGTGTATGAAATAGATGATACAAGAGTGAGTTGGATCCAGGTAATGTATGGAAAATGCACAAAGAAAATACAATGTAGAAGACTTATGCTGCATTTAATTATGATAAGCCAAACAGAAATACACCCCAGAGTTAGCCTTTTATTACATATATTTCAAGCATCCTAAAATGTACTAGTGAACAAGTCACAGTTCCTGCTCTGAAAGCTTATTATCTCAGATATCTGCAAATACTTGGACATCAGTGTAGCTTTACTACTGTGTGTAGTTCTGCTGATTTTGTTTATCTGATTTTGTAGGATTTATGCCTAAATTTGTTATTACATGGCAAATTTACAACCTGAAAAAAGAGGAAGAAAAAAATCCTAAGTTTGATATCATTATTCAGAAAGTGTATATGTTGATCCTTTCAGATGCTTTGTCATCACATTGCTGGAAAGCTGAAAGTTTAAAGAATTACATTTGTAATTTTGCTATTTATCTGAATTATAGGAAAACTGTAGAAAAGAAAAAGAGTATTTCTGTTAAAGGCATCAAAATGCTCCTGGACTTCAAGGCAAAGGAATTTTTTTGTTGGTTTATTCTTGCGGCTCCCCTCCTGCTTATTTTAGTCTTTTTCCAAAACTTGGCTTATCTTCCTCTGTGCTGATCTTTAAATGAACTTGATATCATCTCCAGTTGTTTGATCATCTTTCCCTTCTTTATTCTTTTAGTGCTTTTATTGCTGAAAAAAAAATGATCAATTGGAAGATCGAAACCCTCATTCTTTATGACTAGCATTCATGTAACAATAGTTCATTTCTCATATTCTGCTCTGGGAAAACACTTCTGTGTGCTCTAGAAGGAAAACCAGTTCAATTCCTACAGCTTCTCCGTTCCTCAGCGTTATGATTGCTGACCAGAGGTCACTGTCAGTTGTCATTGTAACTTTGTTTTTCTTCACCAGTAGAAATTAGATTGCGCCACAAAATGGAGACCTAGCAGAGGTTAGTATTTCATGACTTCATGAATAAGCAAGACTTGAATTTGAGACTTACTGCCAGCCCTCCATGTATCGCATGGACTCCAGCTCAGGGAAACCTGTAGTCTGAGTCACATATGGTATCTGGGTGCTTGTTTGTTCATCTGTTTGTTTTCTGTTACATGAAAGGAGGAGGATATAGTTCAATACAAAGTTGAACTGCTCCATAGTCTCTTAAAGGATGCTACTAATGTCTAGCTGCTTTATCTGCTTGTGTGCTGATGTTTCCGTGTGGACCTCAACTTAGCACCTAGTACTTACTTGGCCTTCTGCAGCCAGCAAGCTCTGCCAAGGACGTCTATTGTAAGTTTTTCTACTGTGTTCCTTGTGCCCTTTATTTCTTTGTCATTTCCTTAGCTTTCTCCTGTTTGTGCTGTTCCATACAATCCTTAGAGTATGGATCCTTAGGAGCTTCAGTGTGTCTTAGAGCTGATAAGATGGCAGTCCTGTCACCAGCATAATACAGGTATTTTGTTTCCATTTGCTGACAGAATTAGAGAAAGGGCTTTGAGGCATCTAACCCTCCCACAGCTCCAAGGCAGGACCCACGATGTGAGGGTTTAGTTTTGTTGTGGTTTTAATCTGGATTGCAACTTCATATTTGGATTGATTTTTATCTTTGGGAAGAAAATGTAGATTGTTATACTAACATTCGTGCCACAAATGGTGATGTGACTTATATTCTGTTGTCATCGCCCACACTCTGTCATCTTTTGTTGTCATCCCTGTCTTTGTCTTCACTGGAAGCCCAGATGTAGAAATGATGTGAACTGGCGACAGGCAGAGTTGCATAGATCTTGTAATGGGCTGGGTTAGAATCTATGGTGGTGTCCCCTGACCTCCCATGGTACAGTGATGCAGCAGATTCATTCAAATCAATAAATTAAGACTTCTACTCAATTAAATACCAGAAAATACTCTTTGTATAGAATATTTACTACTGTGTTCACTTTATGTAAAGGTTACTGCAGCTGCCTGGCTTCCTGTTTGCTGCATAGCTTGTGTTACAGAACTTCCATCAGCGACGTTTGATGTATTGACAGTTCCCATCATCTGAGGTTTTGTACCTGAAGATATGGGGTTAAGCACATGCTGACGGTAGTGCTGAAATCTTCAACACAGCAATGGTTAACAGTAGTGGTTAAGCAGCCAGCAGTCCATTGTTCTGATTATAACCATTAATTTGACACTATCTTCATTGCAGTGACATCACAGTCATTATTTCAGGCTGTTTGCAAATTCAAGAACATAGGCACATCATTACAAATAGTTTTCATTTCACGTCTGTGAAGATTTTCCTTGCGACCACGAGAGTTAGAAACATGTTTCTGAAGAAAGCTTAGATGTTGCTGCTGAATATTGAGGCAGGGAGCGAACACTGCATCAAATTTTGCTTCTGTGTTATCATGGAATATGCAGAACTGTGTTCAAAGGTTGCACAACCGTAGTCTAAATGTGGAGGGTTTTTTTCTTTCTTCTGTTGAGAAACGTATGATAAAAGGGCTGTGAGCTACCTAGACCTCAGAGTTGCTTAATAGCTTGTGGGAGCTAGCTACTTGCCAATTTTAGAGCATCAGTCTATCTGACTTAACCACATGTAGACTTACTGGCAGGTCTACTCAAATCAGTGGTGTAATTATTTACTTCTTAAAGAGAAAACAGGCTTACATTATAATGACCTTACAATAACTTTCAGTTTTATGTGGAGAAAAATAAACAGTTGTCATTTCCTTGTTATTTTGAGGTTTAAGCCTTTACCACAAAGATTTTAAATATTTACTAACTACTATGTTCTCTGAAATTTCTCTGTTTAAAAATACAATGAATTTATTCAGGGAAATCTTTCTGCTGCACCAAGCTTCACAATCTTGATTATAGGACTTTATAAATGAGTGTACTTCCCCTCCATTTTTCTCGGTACTACTTGGCTTTTAATTCATTCAAACTGTTTATTACTTTTAGTATTTAGTATTTTAGCTGCCAGCTAAAATTCCAAATTACGAAGGCTGGTTTTTTGTTTGTGACACAACCGTGTTCCTAGAAAATAGTGTTTTCCACATTGGAAGAAGAAAGAAGTTTAATAGTGTCATAGCTGAAAAATAATTTCACATCATAATGCTTCCTGAGAGCTAAATTGTGCTGATGTTGGGAAAACTGAGTAAAAGAGTATTACTTCTTTCTTTTTTGTTAATGCTATGTTTTTTAATTTGACCCGAAGAGGGTAAAGTGTTCTCATTTAACCAAATATTACTTGCTCTCTGTTTTTCCTCCTTTGCCTGACGTTGGTGATTTGTCATTCCATTTTCTCTTTTATGTCTTTTTGCTTATTTCTGGTACTTACTCTGAGGTCTTGTTCACTCAAAGGGCATTAAAAAGAGATGAGGCAGTAATCGGGCTATCATGAGGGAAGGAGGCTAGGGTGGTAGTGCAGCACTAATGGTCTGGTGGAGCTGGCGGTAGGAATGATAACTTTGGAAGTATATTTGCAAAGCAAGAATTGCATCACTTTGGTTTCTAGTTTCTTCTAAATGTATGGTGGGAAATGCCACCATTTAATCCCTTTTATTTTAAAATAGAATGGAAAGTTAAGATATCCTCTTTTTTCACCCACTGAACTCTGAAGAGTTTTGGCTTGGAAACACTGGAATGCTTTGTTTTGTTTGGAATTCTTGAAATGAAGCTTTTCAGTGTTCCCAAACCGTATTGAACTATTTCATTCTGGTTTGACCTTAACCTTTGTTATCCCAAATTGCTACAGGGCTCTGTGGTAGCTGTAGGCCTCACATGTAGTCTTGCTGCTGGTACAGTGAATGAGTTTGGTTTCCCAGAGGTAATGCATCTCCCGTGATCCATCACCTCAGTTAGATCAGATGACATATCACGGAGTTTAAGGTGAGACCTCAGATTCAGCCAGTTTAGTTAGATCTGGCAGAGAAAATTTCCCTGTACACCAGCTGGAGGTTAATGCCCATGGGAAAGAAACTGAATGCTTCCAAAAATCTCTGTGCCAAGTGAGCCAGGTGTTGGGCCACTTGTCTGATACCTACCTATAACAGATGAGGAATGCTTACACGTGTTTTGCCAGCTTTGCTGTCATGATGATGGTAACTCTAATAGGAAACTAGGAGCCTTAACAAAATATATGGTGGGGAAAGAAGGATGGGACTCTGATAACAGTGTCTTGAATCACTTCAGTCATTTGCCAGGTAGATCTGTTCTCAAGATACTCAAATCCAGAGGAGGGCCATGAGAATGATCAGAGGGCTGGAGCACCTCTCTTATGGAGACAGGCTGAGAGAGTTGGTCTTGTTCAGCCTGGAGAAGAGAAGGCTCCGGGGAGACCTTAGAGCAGCTCCAGTGCCTAAATGGTCCACAAGAAAGCTGGAGAAGGGTTTTGGCAAGAGCCTGTAGGGACAGGACAAGGGGGAATGGCTTTAACCTGCCAGAGGAAAGTTCTTCCCTGTGAGGGTGATGAGACACTGACACAGGGTGCCCACAGAAGCTGTGGTTGCCGCAACACTGGCAGGGTTCAGGGCCAGGCTGGACGGGTCTTGGAGCAACCTGCTCTAGTGGAAGGTGTCCCTACCCATGGCAGGGGGCTGGAATCAGAGGAGCTTTAAGGTCCCTTCCAACCCAAACCATTCTGTGTTTCTGTGACACTGTTGGATAGAAATTCTGTTTTCCATGCCACTCCCTCCATATGAAAATGAGAGCGCAGTAGCCAAGCTAGTGTACCGGAGTGCCAAAAAGAAACTGTTTTGCTTCAATGTCTAGTGTGTTTTAGCCAAAGATAAGATTACTTCAAAATTTAAAAATCTCAGTAAATTTCCTGTTTGGCTGTTAACATGGCTTAGCATGAAGAACTTCAGGGCGTTTGGAGTGCTATAGATACGAGTTAAATTTGTATTTGTAAATTACAGCATTAAAAATAATAATTTCAAACTTTGAAAGCTACATTATCCCATGGCACTGCATAAGCAAAGGCACCCTTCCATGAGGAATGATGCGCGTGAGCAGACTGCCTTGCTCTAGCCAATGGGCTTCCTCCAGTGTTGCCTACCCAGACAGCAGTTAGGTCTCCCAAGTCTCCTACCTGAATGAGCAGCAGCATATGCATATTATAAATATGGAAGGCACTGAGTACATTGAGAGCTGGTGTCAGGAGCACATGTGTGGTATTTGCTTTCAAAAGCTGAGTTTGTTAGTGAATAAAATGCTAAAGAGAAGGCTGGAACAAAGTGCCATTTTGGGTGGGGGTATGTAGCCAGAAATTTGAATTTTTTTTTTAAATCTAGAAATTTTTAGTCATTAAAGCTAATACTTCTCATTTTCATGGGGAGGAAGAGCAAGCATACCTCAGCCTGTCTGTGTGAGTTTCCAAAGTCCTTCCTAAAATGGTACAAAGGAACTCGCCACACGTATAAGTAATTATATAAAATTTACTGCTTGATCTCCTTTTAGTCTGGATAATCAGCATGTTGTTAATTCCTGAAGTGACAGGTGCCAAATATGTAACAGCAAAAGCTGATGGGGAAAAAGCTAGTAGCCATCTTTGTGGTGGTCTGGTGTACTGGAGAGACACAGCCCTTGTTCGGCTGTGGTTTCTTAACGGGTAAAGCTCCTTTGGGCTCAAGATGGGGCTTGAATGGGGAAGTGGAAACGGCCTCCTTCGCTTTTGTCATGGTACATTCTCAGTTCATTATCCAACGTTTGTGTCTTGAGAGTCACGTACTTGGAGCCCCAAATATCACTCTGTATGTTTAAACATCTCAGTATAGGTCAAGCAGTATATGCAGCGTACTAAACTGGGAATTGTGGGGTGGGTGGTTGTTTTGGTCTTGGTAATAGAAAATGCAGGTCATCTTGGGTGGGGAAAGTAGGTATATTTTTATGCAGAGCCCAATACTAACAAGTAAATATTTACCTTGGAGCGGTAATGTCATGTTACCATGCTATTTCATTGTAGGAATAAGTAAAAAGTAAATGTTTGCTTTTTAGTTACTGTCCCTGGAGCTTTTAATATAATACTGCTTAAAATCCTTATTCGTATCTTAAAAAGGCAGTTTTCTTTTTGCAGAGAAAAAGCAACAAAGACAGCAGCAATTCAAGCTTCCCTTAAGGCTCCACATTGGTGCCATAGCCCATGCTGCAAGAACAGTCTCTGATGCCCTCCTTGTTAATGTTCATTATATCCTCAGCCATTCTGCTCTAACTACTAGCATGGCTGTCAGCTGGAAGGAATTTTGGTGGTCATTTTTCCGGTAGGGACGTCAGTTCAATTGGAAATGGATTTCTGCCACAAAAGACATATCACTCAGCAGTGACTTGTGGCCATTATTGCCTTTCTTTTGTTCTGCTATTGTCTCAGAGGGGACTAATGCAGAATCCTACTGCTTATTCTATAGATCCCCACCTGCCTTTTTAGTTACCTGGATTATTACAAATGACTGAACCAAGTTTATCTTTACCAGAATTAGATTTGATACCTTTTAGGCTTGTTCTACATGTAGAAATGAGATGAATTTTGGGTGTGTCAGTCAGAATTAGAAGAGATATTCCAGGTATATTACCTTATTAGACGTACTTTTTTCCTACCCACAAAAGGCAGAGTGGTCAGTCATCTTTGCAGTAAATTATGAGTGATTTGCCGTGTCTTTTGACAGAAGTGGAATTTTATTTTAGGTGACTTAATCATGGACTCTTGGTAGAAGTGAGAATAACGATAGAATATGGTCTATGACCCTGTCCTGTCAGTGCTGATAAACCAGACTACACATTCAGATTTCAAACAAATGAAAGTTTCTGTCAGAAATCCTGGGGGTGATTTCTACAACTTCCTTGACAGGAGTATTGAGACAGGAAAGCTTCTAAAAACTTCCCTGGAACAATACTAAGAGATAAAGCTATCTGTAGTTGGACAGGTTATAATGAGGGTGGATCCCAGCATTGGTGAGGGCAGCAAATGGACCAACAATGGTCACACTGAAAGCAGTGGTAGGAGGATGTTGCTGTCTTTTGGCACAAGCGTATGGTAACTGGCAGCAAACCATGTGTAGATTTTGAGTGCTGAGCTAGTCACGAATTGTTATATTTGTGTACAATGTTTATTTGCTAAGCTTTATGGTCAACTTCATTACTCTTCATTTTATTCATTATTATGTCACTGAGCAGTAACTTGTTAAAAGATTAGAAGTTCCAATTGGTTGCTCATGCCTAAGGTATGTAAATGCTTTGCAGCTCCAGCAGTAATTTACTGACATTCTGGCAATTTGCACTTAAATAGTTTATGCACGCACATATACATGCACATAAGCACGGTGTAAATGTGTAAGTTTTTAGAAACCCAGTGCAATTAGCCCTTAGCATAAAGGACCTGATCCCACAGGCCTGATGCACGCAGAAATCCCTTTTATGTCCTTGGAACTGACCAGTTATAATGTCTGTAGGAGAGATCCTAAGGGAAGAGCACTTTTCCAAACTAAAAACAATGAAGCTGCAAAATCCAATGCTCCTATAAAATCCAAGGTGCAACAGTTACTGCAGAGTTTCTTTAGATGAAAACATAATCCAAATTTTCTCAGAACCAGTTTTTCTGGTTGCACAGAAAACACAGGGAACACAGGTTACATGTGTTTATACACGTGCACAAATACACATATCTGTACATCCATTCTAAGTGTAGGTCTTTCTGCCTGTTTGCATATATATATATATTCAGGTATATTATTTTAAATCAAGTTTTACCCTTTTCACACTCAACACATAGTTCTTATTTACATCTAGCTTTACAAATATTGCTTGTAAATAGTGATAAATATTTGGTTACAAAATTGTTTTTTGATACCAGGCTGCTGTATCCTCAAACCTGGTAGGAATGCTCATATTTTGAAGCTTTATAGCAGTTCCTTGAGCACAAACTTCTTAAACTCCATCTCGAAGGCCAGAATCAGGTGTCAAACGCTCAGATTAATTACACTCCCCTTTGAGAACAGATACTTCCTCCACGAGAACAGATACTTCCTCCACCAGGCCTGCAAAATCATGCAGTATGCTATGAATCTGGATAGTACAAGCTGGTGTCAGACAACAGCTTTTTCTTACTAAGTTAAATTACATATTTGGCCATAAAAGCACATCTTTCAAAACTCATCAAGTGATTTCATGCAGTTTGCTTGCCTTTATACAGGCACCAGGTGTTCCTCTCTTTTTTCAAGCAAAAAAACCCAAGCAAACCACAACACTTTGTCACTTAAAACTAGACAGAGGACATACATTTTAAGATTTTTTTGTAGATTGCAGAAAAAAAGACTTTAAAACCATAGAAATTACTTTGTTTCTTGACTTCAGAGTATTGGCAGTAGAAAGCATAACACTTATTGTATAATCATGCACAGTAGTGTTTGTCTGCAAATGTGGAATGAAGTCCTGTCATATACAGTCTGTAATGGAAGAAGTGGGAGGTGGAATTGAGTAAAGAAAACTGAATGATACAGATTTTTTGTCTGACTCTGCAGGTTAATACCTAAGTTACACAGGAGAGAACAAAAAGTGTGTAGACTCGATATGCCACCAGTTATGGTGTTATTTGAACAATCTACACTGGAAGAAATGGGTTCTGAATCATCAAATAGACAAGACTGCTCAACTGATGTGAATCATTAACAAGCAGTTATTAACTGAATGAAAATGTTTTGCTGCCTTTTATTAGCACAAAATTTCTTACATGCAGTAGAAGCAATTTGCTTATAACCGTGATAACCTAATGATGTGATAATTTAGCTTTAGAGGAATGAGTCATACCTTCTTATTTCACCACCCATTTCTTTCCCCAAATTTATCAGCCAATCTGATTAAAAATGTTCCTTTTCTCTCCAATGTTACTTTACACAAAGAAATTCTCTCTGAAGATACTTCTGGGAAGTGAAGCTGTATTGCTGTAAGGGTACATCAGAGTGAGAACAAGGTCCTTCATTTTGTGGCTTCTGCTATTGTTTCAGCTATCTGGAGTGTCTCTTGAGCACACTCATTTTTAAATGAACAAATGACTTTGCTCTCAGGACCAAAGCTGTAGTAAGCTTGTTGTGTATGTTTCTCAGAGCGTGATACTTCTTTATGATCTATTGTATTTGCCAAGGTTAGGTTAACTTTTTCCTAGATTAGCTGATAAACCAACAAATAACTAGGTTTTATTTATCAAATAAACACAGGAGCTTGTGGGTTTTGAATGAGGAAGTTGTTTACTTTTTTCTATGCCTTTTTTCCCCTTAAATTTAGTGGTTCAGGTGGTGGGGTTTTTTCCACTATTACTCTGTATAATAATGGGGTAAAAAAGAAGATGTAAGTAGCAAGACCTAAAGGAGTAGCAAGGA
The DNA here is from genome assembly GCA_009867235.2 of Psittacus erithacus. Classification (NCBI taxonomy): domain Eukaryota; kingdom Metazoa; phylum Chordata; class Aves; order Psittaciformes; family Psittacidae; genus Psittacus; species Psittacus erithacus. The sequence goes on along the minus strand of WYDI02017932.1, from coordinate 31,525 downwards.
AAGACAACATTATAATAACATCTTTTTTCAGTTGTCAGTTTCTCTTTTTGGCCTACAAAGGCAGAAAAGGTGGTCAGTCTTCCCAAGACATAAATCCTGTCTCTCTGATAAACTCGGAGACCATTCTGCATAAGCTAATAGTGACTGGCAGAGCATAAGCTGTTCCATGTTAGATGAGAATCAAGCACTTTCTTTTTACTGGCATGTAAAATAACTATTGAAATCCTGAAGTCAGTTGTGAAAATGCCAGGGATTTTTTTGAAACCAAGATAAAGCCTTTAGGGGTTTGTGGCAAGAAATGGTTCTACACTGGTCAGTGAAATACCCTGAAAAGTCTCAACACTCTTCTGCATGTGTATTTTCCATTTGCCTATGAGCAGAATATTTCAGAATGAGCTAAACCAGAAGTATTTCTGCCATGTATTGCCATGCAGAATAACATGGAGGAATGTGAAACCATCAGAGATTTCTGAGAACTGAGGGTCCAAACAAGCTGTTACTTGTGATTTGAAGTTGGTAATCAGGTAGATTTCTAAGATGGTCTCTTTTTGACTAATTCTGATTTCCTGCATTAAATTCTTTATGCCCAAGAATGGGAGGGGTGCAGAATTTCTCTCATCTTTGGGTACCAGTATAATCATTCAGCTGCAGCTGCAGGCAGTGGGCTAGATTCAGGCAAACACAAAGCATTTGGTGTTTGTAGGGAATCACTTATTTAAAGTAAACCTTTCAGGAATGCACAACTTTTTGGTATAAAAAGAGCTATAAAAGAGTACTGAAATGAAGTCAGATAAATTGGTGGTACTACCATGTCATCGCTTGCTGTTGTTAGTAGCTACAAAAAAACGCCTGTATTTCTTTCCTCTTTCTGTTTCTTTCTCTGCCATGTCTTTCCATCTTACACCTACTCATGCACACTTTTTCTTCCTCCCACAGAGCTGTACTGGCTTTTAGTTTTCCAACTTTAAATTGATTAGAGCATATTAATTTTTAAATAAGTGTCACATATCCTTAACCAATCACTGCAAGGTTGAGAAGGCTCCATGGTGTTAAGCCTGATCCAAAACTCAGTGAGAATTTTAAAAACATGGGCTGCCCTTCATTAGCCCTCATGATATCTCTTGACAGGCAATGTGTGCGTACGTTGCCATGCCAGGCCAGGGCAAGACCAGCTGCCATGCACCATTTACCCTCTGTCAGCGGCTTCAGTCAGAGCCCGGGCAATACTGTACACACGAGTCTGTCATGCGTCAGCATCAATTAGGCTCAGTTTGCTGCGCTTGGGAAAAGCAACAGCCATACCATTAACCATTTTTCTTCTTTCCTCCCCCCCATCCCCGTTTGACTCTCCAAGCAAACTATTTCATTTGGCAGTAGCGTTTTCATAGCAGTTCTTGCAAGTAGTAATTGTTTTTTGTTTAAAATAACTAATTCAGATGAGTTGGTTTCAGTGCAATAAATTGGATTTATTTGTACCATTGTTTAGATGGGGAAGTTAGATACAGTCTGTGCTCCGAAAACCATTCTAATGTTCCCTTTCACTTGTTATGAAGAAGTGTTGATGTCTTCCTGTCTGTATGCAAATATGGACTTACATATATACACGTGCACATGCACTCACAGATTCTAATAGTAAACTTCAGACTTACAGTAAGGCCAGGGCTAAAATATGTCACTGAAACTCTATCTTCTGACCTTCTTATATACTCAACATGTTTTCAATTTTTCAGCTATAGTTTTGCCCTTGCATCGTTGTTTTTTCTGGGTATTGTTTTTTGAAGAGCAGGGCTAAAATTTCCCCAACTTCATGAGAAACCAACATGTGTGGTCATGCCTAAATTTGACTCACTATTCTGTGGCTTTCACTGCTGTTATGGAGGGGGTGGGGAGCAAGACGACCACCCATGGTGTGTTCTCATCAAGCGGTGTGGTGAGCAAATGAGTTCGCTGATGTGCAATGAGTGTTAAGAGAACAACCTCTTCTGGCAGAGTTTTCAAGCACTTCCCTTCTTCCCCCCCTCCCCAAATTACAGCTTCTTCTGCTGTGTAAGTATAGAACACCCATGATTATTTATATAATAAAAGAGCTACTGTGTACTTTAATGGATAGTTAAAGACGTTTTCACAGGTCTGCATCCACATGGGATTTATAGAGACTTATAGGCCTGGTCAGTTTGTAAAATCGTGACAGCCCAAGAGGCTGCTGTCAGATGTTTGTAACAAGACAGTGTTTGAAAGGAATCAAAACAATATAAATCCTGTGAGATCTGTGGCAGCAGGATGGGTTCTAATGGAGAGGAAGACAGGGTCGACCACCACACAAGAGAACAACGAGAAGAAAGTGTTTTTTCTCTTTCAAGCTTGCAGCACCAGCAGGGGTAAGCAGGTTTCTAAAAGGAATCTCATCAGCGGATCAATCCGGTGTAACAGATGGAGCGCTCAGATATTGTCTATCAGATTTCCCTCGCATGTGGCAAACAAATACATTGTTGCAACTGTTAGCGGCAAAACTTTTCCTTTTTTCAACATCATAATTACCAAGAGTTGAAAAGAGCTGTGGGTTAATGATTTCCTAACAGTAACTATAGGGGGTTTGGTGGATAGGAACTTCCCCAAGGAATACATTAGCAGGAGGTATAAAGTCAGTGAGCATCTTGAATGGAGGGGTTTGGATCCGCAGAAATAACTGCCTATAGCGGTGCATTTTGGAAAGCGGAAATTTTCCTAGGAGAGGGAGACACTGGGCTGGATCTTTATCTGCTCTAATTGGCAGGTTTGTGCTGCAGACAGTGGAGACAAGCCAGTCCATACCAGCTCAAAGTTCTGGGCTTTCTTGTTGTTATAAAACGATTTATAAGAGAAAGATCTGGGAGAGCTGAGGACAATTCAGTATGCGTGCTCATTTACAGCCATAAGAGGCAAAGTGTGAGGCTATGAATTATTTTTCCAGTGTTACTAATATTGCTGCTATTAATTTATTGAGTCTTGATGCAAGTGTCAAAGTCTGCATGCAAGTATCAGAGAATCATAAAATAGTTTGGGTTGGAAGGGACCTTTTAAAGATCACCTAGTCCAACCCCTACATATATATTAGGTCATTCAGCATCGTCTGCCCTAATCCTGGAACAGAGGAAACAAAAGTGAAGTGGTAGGTCTGGAGAGGCTAATGACTGCATGGCACTCCTGGTGCTGGTGTGAATGGCGTAGGTTTAGAAGTGATGGAATAAATTGTTAAGCTTTTAACGAGACTGTAAATCACAGAAAATAACAGTCATTTGGCCTAGTAAACATGGAGTTAAGAACTAAAAGACCAGGATTTAGTTACCATTTAGTTCCAGAAATTTTAGTTAACCTAGTGATACTGAATAACTACAATTAAATGTCATTGATATTTGATTCTGATCCAGAGAAACCAAGTGCAGAACTGAATAAATATCAGATGTACCTTGACCCTGAATATCATTACATTTCTGGCTAATATTTTAATTCACAACATTTCTGATCTTAAAGGTTTAGCCACAAGAAAGAAGGATTTTGCAGAATTAAACTGAAAATGTTTGTATAGCATTTGAAGCAACAGCATTTTATCATGAATTTTTATTTGCATTTTAGCATGTATGACATTATTGAGTATATTTTAACTCATGCTCCTAGCTTGCTGTATTTGATCACCACTAGAGCCATGTCAAATAAAAATTGCATTCTGAATTGGCTCCTATTCAAAGTCCCCTACCCCAGTGCATATTTTCATTTTAGCCTCCTCTTCGATTCCAAGAATTCCAAAACAAAAGCCAAAATAGCATTTACACCCTTGTCTCCTCCAAAATACCTCTTCTCCTTCTGGGCCTACTTTCTTTGCACACTAACCCTGTAATTCTAGCTCTGCAAGAGCTCTGGTGCCTTTATAGCATCATAACCAGCCTTCACATGTCTGTCAAGCAACTGAGTAACCTCATTTCTGAGAAGAAATAATTACACGCCTATACATGACCCTCTTTATATGCTTTTAATTGTGCTCTATCTTCCCTTTCTCTCCAAAAGAATGGGAATTAGCAAATGCTCTCTGAACACCTCTTGGCCATGAAGAAGACCAGCAATTTGCTCTGTTTCCTCCCAAGTCCCAAAGACTCCTCACCTGAGATCTGTAAGGTATGGGAGGAAGCTGAAGACAGGTACATATTCATGTAGTACTCAATAGTTCATGCTGTGAGCATCATGCTGCAGCCCTCAAAATGACATGAAATATGACGTGTACAGAAAGCATCTTGCACCCAAAGGTACAGTTCTCTAATCACAGAGGTAAATAAAGATCTCTTGTTTTGGAAATAGTATGGGGTCTTTGTCCTGCCTTTGTGTGCTGCTGATTCAGGCCCTGACATGACCACTAACCTGTTAAGTGTGATGCCAGGACCACTTTGGTTTATGTAAATGCTAACAAAGAACTGTGTCTAAGGCATAGGCAAACTTGCAATGAATGTGAAGGAAGGCTGAGCAGGCCCCGTTTGAATAAAGCATTCTGAGTATTTCTGACAGGTTTGCAGAAAACTGTGATTGTTCAGGAGCTACCTTTATGGAAACAGGAGAATTAGTGATGAGTGACTTTGGTTAAGATTCTCGTCCATCTACCTGACAGGACAAAAATTCCTTGCTAGAGGCAGCATGTTTGGAGGGCTTAGGTAAGCTTGATAAACTGGGCAACTAGAAGACAGTGTCATTAGGGACATAAATAAAAGATTCTAAGAAACGTCAAAGCAATGATAATAAGAGACATAAATTACCTGGTTAGGTGTTGGCTGGAATTCACTAAGGGAAATAAGGCTGGCTGTGGTGTTTTATGGATTACAGGTATGTATGTAAATACGCGTTTGCTGGGAGTAAAAGGAGAGCAAGTAGGCTTAGCATAAATAGGTTGTTTGTACCAATTTCAATGGATTTTGGCTATACTGATGTAAATGTTTATTCTCAAATGGCACAGAAAAAAACCCGAGGGTACAAATTTAGTAAATAGGCTTCTTTCTATAGAAGATAATGTGATTATGGAAGTGACATAGACTGAAGTTGATAGAAATATCTTTAGCATTTTCAGGTAGAGTATGCTGTTACTGAAGTAAATGTTGGACGCAGCGTATCATAGCCAGACATCTACCTCCTGCACCTGCTTGCCTCAAATCAGATATTTAGTTACCTAGTAATAGTCCATCTAATTATTCTCAAGGGAAAAAATTACATATATGAAACAAAAGGCTACTTTGAGACTTTGTAAAGGTTTGGCTTAATGAGTAACCAAGGTACTATTTTATATGTACTTTATTCTGAAATACTCTTGAAATGGTAATATTAGTCTCCCTTTGTTCTCATAATCTTTGGCTTGAAATACAAATAGAATTGGGTCAGTGGGTTTATTTGAGAAGGTAAAGCTTGCAGGAAGTTGTTCAGCAGAACTCCAATAGTACATTAGTGTTATAGATAAAAAGCACATGTACCTTTCTAAACCTAATTTTGGGTCTGGAGCAAAGAATGGCTCAGCTGGAATTTAAGATTGAGGATATATTAGGAAGTATATGCCCCCAGTGGAATAGCTTTTTAACAGTTTCCATCTTTGCAAGCCTTAACCAGTTTACATTCAGTTCAGTTGTATGATGTAGGAAATTCATAGTTTTACAAACAATGTGAGATTTGGAAAGCCTAAGAAAATCATTCAAGATCTCAGAAAAGCCAGAGTCAGCCTTGAAGTTCTATAGCTCCTGGTCTTGAGCATTTAAAACAGGCATTTCACTTTTATAGCCTGCAAGTTATTAAGTTATAAGTGAAAAAGTATACAGTAGTAAGGCCAGGTCTGCGCGAGCATCTTTACTTGTGTAATAACTGTAAACAGTAGGTTGTATTCCTGTGATGGGAATAGAAATCCCATGATAAATGAAGCTGTAAATAGCCTGAAATCTCACTGGAAGTGGTTAGGTGGAAAATTAATAACAATTAAAATTTGACAAAGCACAAGTGGCAAATGAATTGCATTCCTTCTTCCTCAAGGAAGTAGTACAGGAAATATGAGCACCTGATGTAGAAATGTTTGTCAGGTTCAAGAGAAGGATCAGGAGATCAGGCTGCTGGAAAAATTAGGCTTGAATGCATTGTTATGTGTATTTTAATAACCTCCAAATAGCTTAAACTATTATAACTGTAGACAAGAGGGAAAAGTGGGCACAGTTTCCCTCTAGTGCAGAACAACTTGTAAAAGAGAGCATGGTCCAGTGCAGGGTACAGAGTCAGAAGGATCCTGGGCTCCAATCTGTTCCAAGCCACCGATGCTGTCTGACCCGGGCAGGTCACTTGACTTCCTTGTGCCTCTGTCAATCCAGCTGGAAAATTGGGTAACAAAAGCAGGACCTTGCTGAAAAACAGATGCTCCATCTGAGCTGAGCTGTCCTGGATAAACAAATTACAAAACATTGATAGATACTACGGTAAAACAAAGAAGGGTCTAGAGAGTCAGTAAGGAAGAATGAGCAATGTGGGAAGGATCCAGCTGACGGTCCTGGGTGCTTGGAGAAAGCAATTTGTCTAAAGTTCACAGGTAAAATAAGGAGCTCGAAGGATGGACGCAGAACTGGTTTGTGTTGGAAATTAGAAAATCAGGAAAACAGTGGTGTTTGGAGTCAACACTCTGTAAGATCTGGTTTCAGATCATCCAAACTGTGAAAACAGCAGTGGTCATTTATTCCTTATCGTGAAAATTTAAGTGCTGAAAGGCTCTCTAGGAGATAGGCACCCTGTAATTCATAATGAGCTATCTATATGGGACCATCAAAGACTGCACATATTCACTGGTCTTGCTTTAATGGTATGTTTTTAGCTTTAAAGGGACCTCGTTTGAAATCATATGGTCTTTAATTTATTTTCTTTTTAATCCCATGAATTTACATGGTATTTATTTCAATATCTAAAATTACTTTTCAATATACGTAAAAATGCAGAGTATGTGAATTTGATAGGAAAAATGATATTTTTATGGAAGAAAATCTCTGGGTATAGTCTAATAAAACAGGCCTTTGGAAATAGGATTCAGAAATTTGTCTCCATTAATATTGTTTGAATGCTTTGGCATGCCATTTTGTGCCTTTTTACCTCCTTTTCCCTATCTGGAAATTGGAAATAAGGATTTTTGCATCGTTTACAGAGCTGCTGCTGAACATCAGGTAAGAACTGGGATCAAAATAAAGCATGTATCATTCACGTTTCATTGCAATAAGAAGCATCTTTCTGTTATTATTTCATTGTGTTATTTATATTTTTGTTCCACTGGCTGATGTGGATGTGACAGAAGGAAAAAGAGCAGCTACAGGAATGCTCATTAACTGGGTGAGGAAGGACATTGACTAACACACCAGCACACTTGACTTTTTCTGGCTAAACTACACAGTAAATGCTGTTCTGAAGGTCTTGAGATGAGTTCAGCATGTGTTTTACCACATTTTAAGATGCATAAACACTCAAAAACCACTGTTCCATAGTAGCTTGGGATGTATTTGAAATAGTTATTCTTTGGCCCTTCTGATACTCAGGATGAGGCAAGGTTAGCTTGAAGACTTCAAGTTGCTCAGAAAGATCTTGAGCAGGGTGAAGTACTGGGTTCATGTTTATCACTGAGCCTTAGGGTAGCAAATCAGTTTGGATAATAATTAGGAAGTAAAATATTTTCAAGAACCTTAAGTGTGTTCCTTTGGAAGATGTGAGCCAGAACCAAATGTCCAGCAAGTCATTAGTTTCCTGTCCTCGTACTTAGTCTTGGCAAGGAAAACTTTCTGTTGGAAGAGGTGTTATTATGGCAGCAATGGAATTGCTTTGAGAACCATCCAAAAACAATCTCAAGAGCTGTGCAGAAAAATGCTAACTTCCCTGGACACAATAAAACCGGTATTTTCTAATTCTACAACCACATTAAGACTTACCTGTCCTGTGGGCTGCTGTGTGTCATGCTGCTGGGTGGACCCTTTTGTTCTGGTCGCTTGAGGAAGTGTGCGGGTTTCCTGAAAACACGCTGTACTGTCAGGCCATGGGAGCAAAAAGAGAGTAAAAAGTTAGAGGCCACACTGAACCGAGTGCTTAGGTTTTAGTGTATTTATGTGATTTTTTTTCTACCTTCAGTGTTAAGTCTGTTCTGATTTCTTATCCTATGGGTACACCAAGTTGTTAACTAGTTGTATGCATGTGTGCTGGTTTTGGGTGGGATAGAGTTAGTTTTCTCCATAAGAGCTGGTATGGGGCTATGTTTTGGATTTGTGCTGAAAACTGTGCTGATAACGCTGGGATGTTTTTGTCACTGCTGAGCAGTGATTACACAGAGTCAAGGACTTCTTTGCTCTTCACTCCCCTGCCCCCACCAGCAAGGGGCCTAGGGGTGCACAAGGAGTTAGGAGAGGGACAGCTGACCCCGACTGACCCAAGGATATCCCACACCATATGGCGTCATGCGCAGCATGTGAACCTGGGGGAAGAAGAAGGAAGGGGGGACGTTTGGAGTGATGGTGTTTGGCTTCCCAAGTAACTGTTATGTGTGATGGAGCTCTGCTGTTCTGACGATGGCTGAACACCTGCCTGCAATGGGAAGTGGCAAATGAATTCCTCATGTGCAGCTTTTGCTTTTCCTATTAAACTGTCTTTACCTCAACCCATGAGTTTTCTCACTTGTACCCTTCTGATTCTCTCCCTCCTGGGAGTGAGTGTGTGGCTCTGTGGGGTGTAGTTGCCAGCTGGCATTAAACTGCAACAGTACTTTTTTTGGTACCCAGTGTGGGGCACAAGGGGTTTGTGATAATAACAGATTGACCAGAGTATTAGAAGGGATTTATATCTGTTAACAGTTGCAGGTCACAGTACTGATTCATCTGTTCTCGATATAAGTTTATCTGATCTCCACCATGCTCCTTTTTTTTTGGCTGTACATGCTAAAGATTGGTGCTGGCTTTTGCAGTTTGCTGTGCTCTGTAGTCATTAGTGATGTTTTGCCTGGAAGATCTGTTGTTAAAACACTGACCTTGAGCTTAGTCTGGTATTTGGGCTCTATACTGAAGCTATTGCTGTACTTTGGGCACTATCTCATGGAAATAACTGATTATACTTCTTCCTCTGAGATTTTCTTTTGTGGACGAAATACAGAATGGCACCTTCACTACCTTCTACTGTGATGTTTTCTCCCTTGTTGCAATAACTTCTCAGTATCTTGAACATCATTGGGTAGTTAAAATGCTTCTATTGGTATTTCTTAGGAATATTGCTCCTGTCTAAGGTTAACAAACAATTTAGGAATGTGATCCAGGCTGCATGACAGTGTGTCATGGATGGCACAGCATGTGGGATTATATGGGCAGGTATCTAGAGAACTTCTCACCTCAAATGGTCTGGAGCTTCAGTCCTAAACAACTGTAGGATCCTGATGAAGCAATAGAATGACTGAGAAGAAAAATGCTGTGGCTGTTCCAAAGAGGCACAACTTACCACAGTGTGCTTGGCCCTGGCCAGCATCTACCTACCAGACACTGCTCAACATTGCGCAGTCCTTTCAGGGGTTAGTAATGAAAACATTCCTGTATTATCAACAGTATTTTCAGCATAAATCCAAAGCATAGCCCCATACCAGCTACTATGGAGAAAATTAACTCCATCCCAGCCAAAGCACAGCATGATTAAGATTCTAAATACAAACAGCTAAAATGAGAAGGTGGGGTTTTTAGCTGTATTTGGTTGCAAAGAACTGTATGCAGTTAGCATCTCTGCCATAGGCGTCCCAAGTAATCCTGGTTAAATCACTGCCTCCGAATCTTGCTTTTCCTTTAGGACACTAGGTTAACAGATGGTTTCTTCAAGAGATGCCTGCCATCCCTCCTTGGTTTTCAGCTGTCAAGGTCTGGAGTGGACTTTATCCAAGTATATTTTGTGATACCTAAGACAGTATTGCTCCTATCCTGTTTAAGCCTACCTTCTAAATCTTTTAATAGTTCCATTAGGGGAAAATGTCCTCTAATGGGAGAAATGCTGCCTAAAGCATGAGGCAAATACTGCCTTTGCCAGTGCACCTGGCAGTAACAATAGACTGTGAACTACAAAGGATGACATACTGCAATTAATTTGTGAATGAGCTATTCAAAATACTAAGTGATTGGGGATGGATTTGATATCTTTGTATCTTTTAACATCATTAGGGATCAGTTTAGAATTGGACTTAGAACAGTAAAAGAGGCAACAATGGAACTATTCTCCTGTTGGCAAAACTTATTCTAATTTGCAGTCATTTATGTCCTGTCCTTCCCTAGCCATCCACAGGGACACCTATGCTGAATACACCAGGCTTATTAGCATGTCACAAGGTAGCGTGCCCAGAGTGACTGGCCGTAAGCAGTCACAGCAGAGGGTGGGCAGTATGCCACATGGACATCGCAATACAGTCGTAGGCAAGTGATCTGTCTGCACTGACAAGTCAAATGTATTACAAGAACTAGAGTTTTCAGCTTCATTCATAAAAATCAATTCTTTTATAACTAATTGTGAGCAGTGAGGAGCTGGCCCTTCTCCTTGTTTCATTCTGAGAAGTTGCCATTAGGTGAAATAAAATAGATTACTAACCAGGCATTGCTCTTCTGGGATGTCACAGGAATGTAATGCAGTTGCAAATGGGGAGGGCAGGTGGTCCAGGCAACTGCAAATGGAAAGGTGTCAGCAAGACAATCTTCTATTAAGAAGTGGTGCAATTATGAAATGGTTTGAGGACCCCTGTATTAACCCATGAAGCAACAGACTCTCAGAGGGAATTGCCTTCTCACTGACTTTTGCCTGCTGAGCTGCATTTTCCATCCTCAATAGAAGCATCTCTCTTATAATACATTTCTGTACATTTCTGGCTTTGACAGTGAACCTTGCCATCTGCTATCAGAAGAGTCGTAGAATGATTGAAATGGGCTGAAGTTAAAAAAAAAAAAAGAAAAGGTTTGCTGTAATTTCAAGGCACAGTAGTGGTGAGTAGAGACTGAAACTATCAGTGATCAAGCAAATCAGAGATGGGGACTTCTCGGACAGTTAGAGAATATTACCTTGTGCTTACTGGCTGGACTTAGACCACAACAAATGTTTTCCGTAGGTGTGGGCTGAGGGATCGAAAGCCAAACTATGTCCTCTGTTAGCATCACCTGGAATGGTCCAGCTGCTGAGCTGCCTGTGGCTCTTCCACAAGGACTTTGTTTTCCAGGGCAGTGCTTGTGGCTGCTGTAAGCACCAGCCCTGTGCTTCCCAGTGCAAAGCAAAGCAAATACAACAGAACTTGTATCCTGGTAGAGGCAGCGCTGGTTCATGGATAGGAAGCCATTTGGTGTTGATAAAGTTTCATCACAGATTTCATTCCTAGCTCTGGCACAGTGCTAGGGAGAGGCTCTAAGCTGGCCAAACCCCATGTGTCTGTTTCTCACCCAGCTAAATAAGACAGTGACACTTGTCTTCCCATGGAAGGGATATCGAGGTCTTTGGCTGAAAATCATCTTCAAGGATGGGTGTGAAGCTGTTTGTGTGCTGATACATGAAGTTGCCTATTTGGCCCTTAGCCAGCCATGCACCGAAGTCCCTTTGGAGGCAGCAAGACTTAAACATATGCTGGACTTTAAGCATGTGCTGAAATGCTTTGTAATTGCAGATCTTTGTGACTAAGGATACTTATGTGGTGGTAGGATGATTAAGATCATGATCTTGGAAATTTCTGAGAGTGCTTTGTCTTTCCCGGTAAACCCAAAAAACCCCAGGCTTTGTGACTGTACACTTATTACAACATTATTTTAATGAAGGCTTTTTGCATTTACAGGAAAGGCATAGCTTGCATGGCCTTACGTTTTTATAGGTCTTGAAGGAAAAATGGGAAAGGGAAGAAGAAATCTAAGTCAACACTATGTAGGGGCTGAAAAGCAACTGTTGCATTGCATAATAAGGAAAACTCACTGCAGAATACAAAGTTAACAATATTACTAGAGGCAGCTTAGAAACTTGATTGCGGAAGCTGAGCTTTATAAATAAGAGTGAATTCTAAGCCGTGGTCTCTGAAATGCCAATTACAGTCACTTGAGGACGTGGGGGCATGCTGAGCTTTTGCCGGGAGAGTTAATGAGCAATTTCATAACGTGCTATATATCACTTTAAGAAGACATGATAAATTGCCACTAATGGTATTGTGTGTATAAATGGGAGCTGGTTTTGCTCTGCGTTTAGTTCTAGTGATTGGGTGGTACACCTGGAAAGACTTGTATTTTAATGGGCCCTTTTTAGCACTTTTGCACCTCGTATGTTCTGGATTATATATGATTGATGGCTTTGAATGTATGGGAAGGAAAGATATGTAGATCTTAATGCTTTTAAACCATTTGTTTCCCAGTCTCTGTAAAAGACCTCTCTGTTTTTTGGGTAATGGTTTATACTTCTCAAGTAAACAGAAGTATGGTTCTGGGACTTTGCCTTTTAGCACTATAAATCCAGTGCTTTTTTATAGGAGGGTCATTCAGTTTACAGTGCTTTTAAGAAAAGATAGCTATTTCCATGCTAGTCATTGAGGACAAGTAGGTGGTTTGGTAGAAGGATAATTTGATGCATGAGGCAGGTAAAATAAAATCTAAAAATCAGTTTGCTTCGCTTTCATTCTGGCCATTCTCCTAGTTCCCATTTCACATGGTGAGTAAAATCTCTTTCACCCCAAGTCACACCAATTTCTTCACAGCCACAACCTTTCTGACTCCCCCCTCTCCTGCTGGACCCTGTCCATGCTTGCTTTGCCCAAAGGGGTTGCTGTTGAGCAGCATTAAAACATTCTCCTCTCCCCCTTCAACCTAGGGAGAAGCAGACCCAAACTGGAAATCAAACCCAGGCTTCTCATGTGGAAATGTAGACACTAACTTTGGGCTGGCTGGCAGTGGTGCTTTCTCTGTGTTCTCCACGGGGACAGCCAGAGAAGACACTCAGGTTATTGAGCATTGGTACCCTGGTGTAGGATTAGTGTTTAGCTGTTGCTTAGTTTTAAGCTTCCGTGTGAGCGTAAAGCCTAGCAAATCTCCTGCATATTTCTTGTGTGTGTGAAAACTGGTTCTCCTGAAAGGAAAACACTTAATGCTGGCTAAAGCCATGAGCAGAACAGAGAAGTTTGAGGCAGGCTTCTCCTGCAGCTCTTTCCATGTGCCTCAGCCCCGTGGCCTTTTGCCCTTCAAATCCTTGGGCAGATTTCAAGCTGATGTTAGCAGGAGTACACACTAACTTTTACTGCAGCATGGTTTAATACTGCAGGGTTGAAAGACAAGGGCATTAACCCACTGCTGCCCCATGATTTTATGTATTTCTAATTGCAGCTTGTTCCCTGTACTTTGTTGCTTGTACCTGAATTTTTCCATTTGTGTCTTTTTCAGATCTTTGCTGATCCCCAGCATTATCTGTAAAAAGGTGCCTCCTCTTAGCTGGAGTGCCAGTTTCTATTTCTAAAATGAAACACAGCAGCACGTACATCCTGTAGCATTTCTTATCTGTGCTGTTATTTGTTGCCCTAAGACTGAAAGAGCATAGATGAGATGTAAAGATCCACAGGCTTTCCTTCCCTGTCAAGTATTTCATGTATCTGTTGTTCAGGAGCTCGCATGGTATTCTTCGTAATAATAAAGCATAGCTTAACTTGTTTTTCTCAGTTTCATGTCCCTGTGTCTTTCATTATTATCAGGTTGAAAGTTCAGCTCAGGAAAGAAATTATATAACTTCCCAATGTTTCTGCTTTTTAAATGCTTGTTAATTAAAATTAAGTTTCTGAATAATTGCACTAAGGTATGTTGTGCCTCCCTTCACAAGCTCCTCTTATTTAGTTTCCATTCTTTGCAGGTATTTGATGAAACCCAGAGACATGAAGCTCCTGGGTGTTAGGTACAGTGAGCCAGGGTCATGGAGGCACATAGGTGTCCAGCAAATGCCATCAGGAGTTGCATGCCCATGTAGCTTCATGACCTGATGGCACTGCACATGCCCATCACAAGAGTCAGTCTCTATTCCAATACCTAACAATGTCACCAGGCAAGAGAGAAAAACCACAACCTCCATGTTGTGAAGGACACAAGTAAATGATTTCTCAGGCATGTGTTGAGCAGAGAGCCAAAACCAGTTCTCCAAAGTCAGATACAGCGCTCTAAGCACCAGACCAGCTTTTCTGGCATTGGAGGGAAGCTGAGTTTTCTGCCAACTTGTGAAATCATTTGTTGAGAAAATACTTTAATCTAGCCTAAGTGTATAGAGTGCATACTAATTTGAAACCTGGTTTATTAAACCACTAGAGTAACATGAGTAGAAATGAGTGTGTGCAGAGATGTATTCTACCAATTTTTGCTTTCTTCTCTGATGTTTAAAGTGTGATACGACTATCTGCTTGGGTTTAACTGCAAAGTATAGATGGCCAGCTGAGCTTCCTACTATAATACAAAACAATTAAATGCTACAAGAAGTTGAAACACACACAAAAAAAATACTTTTCATAGAATCATAGAATGGTTTGGGTTAGAAGAGACCTTAGAGATCATCTAGTTCCAACCACTAGACCAGGTTGCTTAAAGCCCCATCCAACCTGGCTTGTGTAGGTTTATAGCTTACATTTAATAAAACTTGTGATTATTGATAGTGCTTTGGAAACAAAAGGCAAATTTGCTACTTTGAAATATTGTTAATTTGAAATATTCCTAATAGAATAATAGAGCACAGCTAGGGTTTCTCTATATGTTTTTTCCATGTTTATTAGTATGCTGATGCATGTGAGAAATATATTTCTGTGAATTAAATGACATCAGTATCATACCAACCTAAAGGTAGTTGTGTCTAATCAAACGCACTGGTACCCAATTGTGATTTTGGTTTCTGTATATATATTGGTTTGTTCCCTGTAACTCCCAGCGCACACAGTCTGTGTTTGTAGTAATTTCTGTCTTTTATTGCATTTTTTTCATATTTTTAAATAATTGAGTGTATGTTAGCATCACATGTATAGAGTCGCATCTTGAAATCTTGGGAGCCTAAATTGTTTGGATTTGGGCATAAGGAAAGAAAGAAATATGCCTGGGATTGTTGGGTATTGTGTCTTGGTTGTATTTACAGCTTCCTTAATCAAGTAGACGAGCAAAAAATGTTCCTTACCCCTCTTGGTGAGCAAAAGGATTCCTTTTCATGGAAAGCAATAGAGATTTGAAGAAGCAAATAGTGGGAATGCATTTGAAATAGCAGTTATTGTCTCTTGAGCTGTTTGGGGGAATTTTGGTTGGTTGGTTTTGAGAGGAAGAGGGTTTGAAAGTGCCCTGGGGTAGCTATTACTTGTTTAATGAAAATGCAAAAAGGTACATTAAATATTGTTCTTTAAATGTTTGCATTGACTTTACTAGGTAAAATGCTGGATGGAACAGTCTGAACTCTCTCAATATAAATATTGTAAATTATATGTGCTTTAGTCAAATATGCCATTAAGCTGTAGTCATATTCAGCAACGTGGCCCAGTTATCTAGCACTTAAGTCCTCCTTGTGGACTTTCTAGGGCAAAATTTTTATATCCTACCCCAAAATATTTTGAGACAAATACGCTTGGTTTTATTCAAAATAATGCATCTAATCTAGCTAGTATTTAGGTAGAGTGTCTCATCCATATTTGGCAATTTATCCTCAACACCCTTGTGTTCAGGGATACTGTTATTCTTTATCTGAGATAGGGTTTGAGCGCAGTGAGGACATTGCCTGTCCAGGATTTCGTAGGCATGCTTGAGCATCCTCTTCCTGCACAACAAATATGCTGGGGTGAGAAATCTTCATGGGTCAATAGAATAATAATAATAATCTGTATGGGCTTGAACGCCAACCTTGTGAGTCCAGAAGTGAGTGGAAGTGTGAAAGGAGGGCTGTGAAACGTCTGACAGTGATCCAGAGTGACCTCCCCAGTGTCAGGTTGCACATTGTTCACAGAGCCAGGAACTGAACCCAGCTCTCAAGTGTCTCAACCACTCTCAGTATATCAGTTATTTCTTCCATAATACATTTTAACGTGTGTACTCTGTACCATAGTTAAGCACAGTGAGAAATCTAACCTGTTTTTAAAAATAATTAAAAGAAAGGCCTAAGAGTTAGCTTAGGGAAGGGGGAAGAAGCAAGACAACTTGCAATCCAGCCCTCGTATGAACGTTGCCCCAGGCAATTTTGTTATGTCCATGGAAGCATATGATATTCATTGCATGGCCCCATCATTAATGCTGACTCTCTGGGAACCTGTCTTATGTTGTTTCCACTTGGGGCAGGTTAGCTAGAAAATTGATCCAATTTTATTAAAGAATCATTTTCTTTGCTGTCTGGCAGTGGTCTCTGAAAAGATGATTTGTCCTTTTAACACTTGGTGATTGCTCTAACAGGATCCAAGAGGTCTGATGTCCAAACTGAGTTTCATACACAAAACTACTTTGTGGCTAAGTTTTTGACTGCCAACATGGCCAGTTTAAAACAGAGCTTAAAAGATCCTTCCCCATTTATGCTGCAGATGAAACCATTCTTTTGATTCACATCCCTTTAATTAAAAATAAAATACATTTATAGAGGGTTAATTATCCACCTTTTTTCTGTATACATTTAACTATAAAAAGATCGTGATATTTAGTGTATGGTTCATGATTTTTCGCAGTTGGCCACTTCACTTATTCTCTGATACAATCATCATATTCAGTGGCAGTAAATACTCTCGTATTCACAGTTTTTACTCTCCCTGGATGTGTCTTCCATCCGGACTGAACAAGTTTTGAACAAAAATATGAAAGGTGAAATCCCACCTCTTCTGATACGGGGGAGTGAGGCCTGTGTGTAATAAAGAAGCAAATTTATTTTGCTTAAAGGTTTTTCTGAAAATTCCCACTTAGCTGCGTATTGATCAAAGAGTAGTGGTTTAGTCAGGCTGATGGCTTAGAGGGATAAGATCTGTGAGAAAGAATCTTGCCTCTGACTGACTTTATTGTGTAGGCAGTAGGGGATTCCTTCCAGTGGTTTAAAATAAATAAATAAAATATAGATAAAATTTGTCCTTTGGAGACATGACGGTGAGAAACAGGTTTTAGGACAGAGCAGGTAGAGGTGGAGATTGTGAAAACATTCTCGGAGCACGTTTCTTTAACACAATCTGTCAATAAACCTTTGTAACAGCAACCTGATATTCCCCAAAGCCCAGCAGCTGAGGCCAGATGTTCATTAGTGATGTGAGCAGAGGCCACCATCAAGCAGGGTGAAGTCAGGATGGAACCTCATGTGAGAACTGAGTTAGGATGTGGGGTGGGTTCCTGTGAAAAGCTCTGGCCCTGGAGAAAAACTTGCAGCCTGTAGCTGTTGGTCTTGGTGGTATAGGGGGGAAACTGCCGAGGATACTGTGTGAAGTGAGGCTCTGTGCCTGTTACGGACCTACTAAGCAGAGGAAGGGGTAATGTGCTGAGGAAGGAGCCTTGGCACATTCTTCCAGTCACCCTTGGGGCCTACGGTAGAGTAATACAAAACAAGGCAGGGGAAAAGTAAGGATGCTGTTCCTGAACACAAAAGCCTTTACACCCACTGAGTTCTCTTTTAGGTTGACTTAGTTTAATTTAAGAATTCAGGGCTCAGACCCCCATTGCAAAGTGCTGTGTTGAGCCGTAGCTCATGATCTGCTTTAAATGAAGACTTTATTTTTTTCAATTTAATCAACTAATTAAATAAATCTAAACAAGAGTCAATCAGATTGCACATTTCTAGCTTCAAATTTTGCACCAGTTGAACTTGGAACTAATTTTTGCTAAAGAAAGGCAGCATCTTCATTTTCAGAAACTTCCTTGTGGAATTAATGGTTTTAGGACTGTCTTTCCTCCCCTAAATCCTTCTCTGGTTGCTCAGAAACCTGGCAAAGATCCTGCAGACACGTGAGGTTTCTTTTCTTTTTGAAAATTCTTACCATTTTCACTCCTAATTTGAGATTAGCCATAGAGGAGATTGAAGTTAATTTGCACTGCAAAATACTTGGGAAACGACAGAGGTCTTACATCATACAAAGTGCTGAATCAGATCCTAAACCCCTTTCTCCCAGACTTACGTTTCTACATGACATGTCTGAACAAAAGAATTTGTGAGGGTGATGAGGAAACACCTTTGAGCCAATATGCCCCCAGAATTCTATCTCCCTTTTACTGGAGGGGTGCAGAAGGAGGTGTCAGTTAAGCAGAGCATGGAGTGGCGACAGACAGTGCTCAGCCTAAGCAAGCCAGGCTCTGGCTGCAGCTTCTCAAGTGACTGTGCTAAAGTTATTCAGAAGTGTAGAATTATAGTTGAACCTGCTTTATAATAACCATGTCCTGAAATAATCTGGACACACACTGTTTTAAAGAGCTGAGCATTATAATTTGTATTTACCATGGAAGTTTTTCCCCCTCCTGCAAATTATTCTAAATGTTTCCGAGGTTGCAGGACACGTTGGTGATGTTGTTTTCTTGTTTTGTTTTGCTTGCTGTCTTGAAGGGTAGAACATGCAGGTTACCTCCCATCATTCAGGGTCTGTTATAAGCAGTCTGTAGCTAAATTTCCAGCTTTGGTTGGTTGACATTTTTTATCCCGTTTTTAAGGATAAGGAAAACTATATTGTGTGGGGATATTACAATCACAGTCTGTCCTTTCTGTCTAGCAGCTCCCTCCAGCCCTTTGAATATTTTTAATCTATCTTGTGAAAGAGTCGAGCACTTTACGTGCCCTTGAGCATGTGGGATACGTTCACAGCAAAGGCATCTGTGGAGATCCTCTGAACCCAATACTCTGAACCCAGGACACTGTGACTTCTCTTTTGCAATCTCATCTGCACTCCCACAAAATATGGCCAGAAATGGAAAACTGCAGCAATGCCGTGACTGCCTGCAGCTTCCGTGTGGTATGGAGCTGGATGCACCAGGCTATAAAATATGATCCCTGTGTTTCAGATGATACTCCCTCTTTCGTCAGTTTACTTGGAAATATGAATTTATGTGCATCCAGACAATGCAATATTGTAGGTAAGTCTTCCACTCAGTCTTATGCGCCAGTCAGTACCAGAATTTTAGCTTTGTATTCCTCTAGGCGTGTAGCTCACGATGCAGCATTATTTTCCCACTTCAGTTATCCATTAGCTTAAGACTTTCATAACCCAGGAGGACACTTAAATCTCTCTTCAATCATTATGCCTCTGAACACTTTCCCCTAATGTCTTGGCTTTCTTTTGGAATCTTTTTGTCTTACGATTTTTATCCTGCATTTACCTGCATTGAATTGCATTTGCCATCGTGCAAGTATTTTCCTGAATCACTCTAACCCTGTTTATTCTCGATGGTTAAGGTGATGCCATGTATGGAGATAGAAACGTTATGTGCTGTGCTCTTCAACCATCAGTCAGACTCAGGGAATACTGAACTTAGTGCACCTTGGCTTTGCAACTGCCCTTCTGTGCATTTCCATACAAAGCATGGGGGCATCCCCCAAAGCTTTTGTACCTAAATGCTGCCAAGTCATACTCTGCTTCATTTTTGCTTCATACCACTATGGACAGTCTCACTTCTTAGCAAGGGAGAGAATTGCTGCAGCAGGAACCAGCCTGAACCGTGCTGACAGATCCAACAAGAAAGCCAAGCAGGGAGGGCAGTGCCAGCGGGGCGCTGTCCCACTGGGCTTTGCTCAGGCTCTCTAGCATAGATGTTGACCTGAAAACACTTTCAGAAATCGTCGTTAAAGTCATGTGGATCTGCTTATGCATAATCTTTCTTTTAAAACAACAAAACAGTTTGTGCTGTCTGCAGGATTCATAGGAGCCAGCTATTTCAGAGTGTTATTTACTTTTGTGATGTTTATCTTTCGCCCACTGGTGGGTGTGAACATCACTGGGTTTACAGTGTGCAAAGCAACAACCCAGGACTATTTTTACATCGGACTGTTTTTTTGCCATTTGAGTTTACACAAACTTTTCTTTTAAGGATCCCTGAGAGCTGTAAAAACAATATAGCACAATCTGATGCTTCACAGCTAAGGAGAGGGAATTAAAGCACCCTATGTTTTTCATTTTAGAATTAAGTGCTATGTAAAGAGACCGTGAATGTAGCTATTTAAGGCAAAAAGCATGAATGATTTCATGTATTTCATTCTGATCGCTTTTCTCTCCCATTTTTGATTAATAAGGCAACGTAAAAATAGAATAAACCTGGCATTTTAAATCAGCGATGAATTAAACTAAAACCTAGTAATTTAGAGTAGCTTACTCATCTCTCTGCAAGTGTGGATATTACTTGATGTATCATATGCATGTATCATCCTTTCCCTCTCATTTATTTTTAATTGTTTAGCTTGAGATTATTTTCTTATTCCTCTCCCATCAGGCAGTTGAGAGTTCCTGTTCACTTTAATTCACCGATAAAGGTGCCTTACGTAGCCAATGCTTAAAATTCTTGTACATCCGTAACTTTATCTTCTTAGAAGAGTGAGATTTTGTTTGTGATTATTTTTTTGTTGAAAAAGATACTCATTAAGAGCTTATTTACTGCCTGGCCCTTTATTTTTGAAGGCCATATGACTGTGAGGTTATTAAGTATACAAGTGTCCTAAGAAACTTAAATTCTTTGCATAAGAACAAAGATGTCGTTAGCTCCTCATGCGACTTTGCCTCTGACCTCGAAAGTAGAAAGTCAGAAGCAAGTTCTTTGTCTGGTGGAGCATTAGCAGCCATCCTTGAGATTGCAAAGATGTGCTTGCTGAGGGAAAGTTCCTTGTGTATTATGCTGTTTACCTAAGGGTTATATTCAAGATACTGTCTGAACAGCTTGGCTGATTATTGAAAAATGCCTTATAGTAACTTCCAGCCTAAGTTGATCGATATTAGTGCACAGCTCTAGATGGGAGGGAGGGAGCTATTTAAACATTGAGAGCCTCCGGGATAACAGTGAATGAAAAAATAATGCAGAACAAATACGTTGAAGGGTTCAAGAGAGAAGAATATCTTGTCTCTGTGCAGGGAAAAGAAAAAAAAGAAGTTGTTAAATTGCAGCAGCAAAACCATTTGAATTCACTATTAATAAAGTGAAGGTGGATTTTTCCCTAGGCCAAGCAAGGAAAGGGAAAAAAAAAGCAATCCCAACAAACTGTAATGCTCTTTAATGTAGAGAGAAGCTAAAAGTTACCTACACACATCCTCCCTTAGAAAGCTTACCCTCACTGCAGGCCTCTGAGACGTTCTTGGTCTGTGGCCCTGTTCTAAGCTGCCATCCCTGTAGTTTTGGGTGCCCAGTTTGGGCTTATTCCCCCTCGCTAGAGGAGGCAAAATTGAAAGTTACTGATTTCTATGCCAGAAACACCAGAAAATGAAAACCTCACTTCTGCCAGCGTCTTAGGGGAACATGTGAATGTGTGGAGTAAAAGGGTCCTAGCACCTGAAAATTATGCATTCCCCCCCCATGAACATGTAATAATTAAAATGTTCCAATGCATAGAATTTTGCCAACATTCAAATGATCTATGGGATTTTAGGCACCCTGATGGAGAAGGTGGGCATTGTTCCAGTTTGTTGGTGAGCATGTGAAGAGAGGAAGGCAAAGCAGTGATGCTGCAAAAGAGACTTTCTCCTCTCCTCTTCACAGAAATTTAAATATCAGAGATTCACTGAAGTCTTGTGGCAGATGATGTCCTAAGGAACTGGAAGTCAGGAGAGGTATCTTTGTCACTCATTTCTTCTGACTTTTGTGAGAACCATGTCCTTCCCGTGTCTCCATTCTCTGTAAATGTTGAGCCTTTGGTTTTGTCAGTTCATAGGGAAGCCATCAGGGTTCAGTGTTGCATTTGTGTGATGGCTGACAAGATAGAGGAGGACGCAGGAGTTGCTGGTGGGAAAAGCGTGACAGGAGAAGAATGGGGGAAGGGAAGAAATGGGATTGTATCATGGAAATTGGGAAATATGTTGATCTGTTTCGCAGAGCAAGATGGAAGATGAAAACTTAATTTCTAATGGAGGAATATGGGAAGCAGATTGCCTTGCTGAAAGATTTTTGGATACTTGGAGTGAAAAGTGTGATGTGCCTGTAAAGGCTAGTGGTGAAAACTCTTTTCTGGTGCATGTGGTTAAAATTATGTAGGCAGGGAAGGCTTCAGCTGTGGAGCCAAACAGGATGGAAACAGGATAGGTTCCTCTAGTAGGTCAATTGGTGTTAGCTTTCAAAATTTAAAGAAGTTTGGAGTACTTGGCATCCTTTTTTATCAGTTGTTTGGCACGTGTGTGTTAAGGAACAGACTGAACTTCCATCGTTGCAGAGGGTGAGATGGGAAAGTAATCAGTGTGCAACTCACTGTTGCTTTAACTGTTTTCTGCTTTGTTTCAGCTGTGTTTATCACTGATGGGGGGTGCTGGGAAAGAAGTGATGACTCTTCATATGAGTAATTCTTAAATATAATTCTGGTGTAACTGCTTACTATGTCGTGCAGAAACTCTGCAGTTTCATAGGAAAGGTGGAGCCCTAAGAACAGTCATGGAAATGCTTTGCAGTGTAGAATACTTTCCTTAAATCAAGTTAGGAACATGCCTGTTTGTTGTACCACGATGCAGAAGGGATTCTGTGGGGCCTGGGAAAGGGTGGATCTGGTTCCCAACTGCACTAACCAGCAACACCAACTGCTGCCCCTGACTTGGGAAACATATTTTAGGAAGTCTCATGACTGCAGCACAGGACTGTAATTTTGCTTTGTGACTCATGCCGAGATATAGTCCCTGTGTGTCTTTTTGTCTGGGCACCTAATAAAGCTCTGACCACACCTGTTTATGGATGCAGCAAAATGGCAGGGAGCTTATTTTTATACTATTGATTCTGATGAATGCCACTTATAATCAACACCTCCATGAGGAACTGGCTTGTGTGCAGAAATGCTCTTTAATTGAAGGGTACACATCAGCAGCACAGTGTTGTCCCAGGGTGTTTATCTCATGAAAGCCAGAACCATTACAGTTATAGAATATCAAATGCTTTGAATGGGTCATATTTATTTTATGATTTCTATGATCATATATATCTTTTGATGATTTTCAAGATCATTCTTGTTTGTAAATAGTGGGATGTGCTCACTTTAGAACAAGATAATTAATTCTGTGAAGGGACCAGATGACAATTCTGGGAAGCGTTCCTGTCCTACAGAACATACAGGTCACCATGCTTTTCTGATGAGACAGAAAAATGACTTGCAAGAAGCTGTTAGGTTAATTACTCTTTAGAAAAGGGGGCTAGATTCTAAGAAGTGTGCAGCACTCTGTTGATAGAATGGTGCTTGCTGGCAGACTAAAACAGCAAAAATATTTTGGAAATGATCCCTCCCTCCTTATTTTAAACAGCACAACAATTTTGTGAATTTTGACAGCGGCTTTGGAGCTGGCAGGATTCAAATGCGCATCAAATGAAGCTGCGTCTTTATGCATCAGTTTGAATTACAAACGAAATAACAATTTTAAAAATCAATGAGAGCGATCTATGGGATGGGCACTTATTTCTTTCACAGACTGTGACATGGAGCTTAGAGGATGCTTGCTGTCTGTTGTGTCCAGAGCACCTTATTCTCAAACTAAGCTCTGTTCAATGGGATCAGAAGCACTGCCTATTTTTACTGCTCGGTGCTAACAACGTCATCTTCAGACCAATGTTAACTCAACTATTGTTGTCAACTTTTTTGTATAAACATTTATGTTTGTTTTTTGGCAGAACACCGTTTTCCCCCCTCCCACCCCATAGCATTAGAAGTATGTGTAGTGCTTGCAGAACATGTTCTATGTGCATGCTGTGCATCATGGCCAACATAGAGCTTATGGACATCAATCATTTGATTGTTCTTTAAACACTGTTTTAACAGGCATTCGTTGTATAAATGGATCAGGTTATTGACCTTTGCCAGCAATTGCTTGCTGCATGTCATTGTGGCTTAGTGACATTATCAAGAAACATATTCTGTATTGTAGATACTTTAAAGGGTTCGCGCATTGTCTCTCACTAGGAGACATAGCTGGCTAAAGTATCTTCAATTAGCAAGTTATTTGATGTCATTATTGAAATATGCCAAGTATTTCCAGCTACTTATACAATAGGAGAGCAAAACACTTCTGTTTTCTACAAAAGCAAAGCCCAGGAAGAAGAGTTATTTGCCATATTGGTACACTTGTTTTGAAATTCTGCTCCTTTTCTCCTTTACAATTTAGTCTTCTACCTAGGACAGAGTGGTGCAGTCCTCTGAATATCCTTTAAAAATTGCTTGACTGGTCTGCAGAGCTCCAGCTGTAACCCCTCCATTTCTAGGAATACTGTAGATCTAATTGGAACTATTAAATCATTACAGTACATAATAGATGGAACTTCTGACTAAATCAAGTATGTTTTTAATGAAAATAAGAGGTTTTGAATTAGAATTGATACGGCATTCTTTATTTATTTCTATGGGGTGGGAAGGTTGTTAAATGTAATGGCTGATTCAGATTCAGTTTAAAAGAGGGAAAGTAGCCAGTATTCTATAAATTTTCTCTTCTGGTTAAAGTTTAAGGTGGTACTGACTTTTCAAATTCCAGGTTACGAAATTGAACTACTTCAGCTGACTGTAAGCTTTTCCAGTATGTAGATCTACTGTGATTTCTGTGGCTGCCCATGTCGCGATCTTAAAATTGATTTCCTGTTCACAGAAAACATACACGCCACGCAAATTACATTCTTATAATCCTATTTTTCTTTGTTCATTGCATTAAAATGTGGACTCTACATGAATCAGAGAGCTCTTAAAAGCTTTAAGATGGGTATTAATCAATAAATCTTCATTCCATTGCTAGAAAATAATGAAGTAGCATTACTTTCACTTTACAGTGAAAAGCTGGAGAGGGGCATTTTACAAGGGCAGGAGTAATAGAACAAGGGGGAATGGTTTTAAACTGAAAGAAGACAGAGTAGATACTGGGAAGAAATTCTTTACTGTGAGGGTGGTGAAACCCTGGCACAGGGTGCCCAGAGAAGCTGTGGCTGCCCCATCCCTGGCAGTGTTCAGGGCCAGGTTGGATGGGGCTTGGAGCAACCTGATCTAGTGGAAGGTGTCCCTGCCCATGGCAGGGGGGTGGAATCAGAGAAGCTTTAAGGTCCCTTCCAACCCAAACCATTCTGTGATTCTGTGATAGTGGAGAGAGACTCTTAGAAGCCTGCAGAACAGATGTGGCCAAAATGCAAATGTTCTGAAGTCATTCCTCTTTAATCCAGAAAACCTTTTCTTGTACAATGTAAAGATCTTGCTGGTGTAATAATTGCTCCATTACATGAGTCTTAGTCTTTGCTTTTCCCCTACTGCTTGTTTCAGACCCTGCTCTTCAATAGCCCAGATTTCTCTCCCTAAATTGTGTTTTGTTCATTAATATATCCCAGTCAGTCCTTTAACTTTTGTCTTTTTTTGCTTTCCATTGCTGTAGCAAAATATCTTCTCATGTCATTTAATTTTAATAGTGCTTATTACCAATTTTTCTGATGCTTATTAATAGCTTTGCAGTGAAAAGCTGAATATAAAGCACAAGTGATGATCTTGAAGGAAAGTAGGATTAAGGTCAGAAGTAGTGAATTATCCTTCCTTCTGACTCTATGTGACTTTAAGTTAGTTACATCCTTCTTTTCAGCTCCTGAACTGAAAAAAAAGTTGTAATGAGACTTTTTAGTCCTGGGAATACTGTGGAGATCTCTGTAGTAGTAGCTACTCCATATTTTCATAGATTTTAGGATGTGGAAGGAAAACAATAATTGTTTGTCTAACATTATTTATTTGTCTGCATTGAAGTTGTAGAAATTAATCAGTTAATTCTGGAATAGAGAAAACGTTCCTACCACTTGACTGTAACTTCAAGGAAGAAGGGACAGCAAGCAGGTATAAAACTGGTGCAGAGGAGGAGAATCAGGACATAAAAGCACTATTTGAGAGTTTTATCCAAGTAAATCTCCTCACAGCAGTCTTCATTCTTTTTTGCCAGGGTTACATTTGATTGCTGGGTTTGACAGCTCACTGTTGGCAATATGTTTCATAAATGTCTAATCCAGCTGGATTGTCCTGTCTTCACATTTCCTTCCTACATCAAGAGTGTATGCTATTAGCAAGAAAAAAAAAAGGAGAAAAAAAGAAGCTGGCTGCTTCCATTATGGGATTTAATATAAACCAGAAAATATAATCTTAATAATTGAAGCCATAAAGGCTGCGGTAGTGTTTTGATTTGGGGGTGGGGAGCGAGAAAGCGAAAGCTCACAACGCATCCTTGACATCTTCAAGATAGATTCAGAGCTGTGATTTCAGCACCAAGACCTAACAAACGCCAGATACAAAGTGCAGTAAATGCGGTATTCATAAATGTATATGCTCTTTGTGACTTCATGTCAGCAGGGTTCTGTAGACCCTCATTTGTATCAAATAAACTTCAGATGGTAAAGAATATGTGCCAGCCAGGGATGAGTATCACTTTGAATTTTTTCTTGTGTATCCTATCTGAAATAGGAAACATGGCTGGTTTCCTGTTTGTCAAGAGTGAAAAACATTATCTTTTTCTGTAATTATTAGTAATAGTGTCAATTTAATAAATTATTCACGCATGACAACAGGACTTATATTCTATTTGCTGATAGCTTGTGTGGGATAGTGTTTGTTTTAGGAAGGTATAATCTGACAGTAATGCAGTGTACGTTGCAAATCTATGTCGCAACTGCACTGCACAGTGAAGACAAGTGGTGATAACTTGTTTCTTACAGTTCCTTCCTTCTTCATCATGGATGATACCCTCATAAACTTGCTAGATTTTGTGCTATTACTTACCCATTCTAGGACTAGACATATAGAAATTCATCTAAGACTAAGGTTCGTGACTGTGGCTGAGATTTCCATGTACTTCAGAAGAAATTATGGTTGCATGGTACATCAATGGACAAGAGAAGCCAGATCAGAGATGGCAGGAACATGATGAGGCGATGAGTTGTTTATGCTTGCTCCTCTCAGTCATGGCAACATGGGAGAAATTGTGGAAATGCTAGAGTGAAAATTTAATGAGTGAATGATATCTGAGCTGAGAAAAAAATAAATAGGCTGATAGCAAATCGGAGAAGTGAGACCATGAAGGGATTGACCATGGAAGAAATGTAGCTATTGTTTAATGTGCTGAACCAGGAAGAGGCAATGACATGACTAGAAAGAGAAAGAAGACCAGTATGATGCTAAAAAAATGTTGTTTGTAACAGTTGCATTACTGTAGGTGGTACATAGATTTTTGTCAAGACTGTAATAGAATGTAATGAAGAGGATGTAATAATATGAGAAACGGGTGAGAGCCTAGAAGAGAATTTTAGGAAGGTGGATGAATGGGACCAGTCTGTTTCCTATCGACATCATGCAGAAAGAATCAGTTTGCCCAAAAATGAGGACTGAAAAAACAGAACTGAGTAGAAAAAGGTGTTGAGGCTGGGTGGTAAAGAAGATGATCGTGTTGCGTGTTAAGAGAATAGATGGAGTAGAGACATGTTGAGGGGACAGGGAACTGCTGTGTTGTGTTGAATTTGCATTGAAGGCTAAGCAGGGTGAGAGATGGGAGAGGAAATGGCAGTGGAGGAGAGAGGGAAATCTGTCACTTATTAAATAGTAGCCGAGTTTGTGCATGACATTCTCCAGGCATAAATCAACTGCAGATCTACAGAGAGGAAGGGAACCAAAACCAGAGCATTACACAACCCTTACAGAGAGGTCAGGATCCTGAGTGCAAAGGGAGGAGATTGCAAGAGGAAAGGCAGGACCAGCTGTGTCAAAGGCAGATGTGAACTTTTATCATCTACCAGCTTCTCAATTGGAAAGCTTCCATGTCCCTTCATCCATCCTCATGTTAAGCAGAGGGGCTGGCTTTAGCCATGTCAGTAGAAGCAAGCCAACACTCTGGTTTGGGCTGGGATTGTTTTTAAAACACCATTATCTCCTGCATTCTGTCTGGGATACTGGGTTTCTAAGAGGAATCTCCACATGCACCCAAGGTTGACATACTAGTTGACATGCTTACAGATGCTGGTACCTAGTTTTTATATTATTGGTAATTATGATAGTTTGAAGTTGAATGAGGGGCACCAAAAAAATCTAATTATTTGCTCTAAGATCACAGGATGTCTAAGCAGTATGTGGGAATTTGCTTGTTTTAGTGGAATTCTAGTGGAAGTAGTATTTACCCCTGTTTTACAGATAGAGTAAATAGGATAAAAGAAATAAGGTGACTTGCCAAAAAAAATCAGACACAAAATCTGTGATCAGCTCATAGTCCCTTGCTTGTAAGCACTCTGCTTTATTTCTTTGTAATGAAAAGCAATTAAAGCAATAAAAAGAAAGAAAATAGAAATGAAGTGAAACTCGGCATGTCTCTAGCAATTACTTTGCCAAAGCTTATGATTTGATGCGAAAGAGGTTGGGGTTTTCCTCCTAGATAATGCATTAAAAATTATTAAATCATTCTTTTTCCTTAAGTAGGAATAATATTTAATTGCCATGTAAACTAGTCCTTTAAAATCCCATAGTTTTACCCACAATAATCCACGAACATTTAATAAGTCTTAAAATATTCATAACACACGGAGATTATTACTCTTGAGACCTTTGTAGAAAGCAGTGAAGTGTGTTAGACATATGGCAGAAACCTCTTCATTTCTTATTTCTTGCTATGATTATATGAAAGAAAGGAAAATATGCTGCTCTTTACCCCATTGCAATCTGCATGCCATTGTTTTATCTGTTGTGGGCCAAAATCATCTTGTACACATGCTCACTGAAGAACATGGGGTTAATCATGCTTGAATTTAGCTCAGTAAATATAAGCACAATAATGGTAAATCGCTGTTTTCTTACAGTTTTCCGTACGGTATTTCAGATAACAAAAAAGAGGAAATAATTTATTTCTATATCCAGCATGACGTTAACAGCCCAAACTGTGTTGCATGACAGATGCTGGTACCTAGTTTTGATATTATTAGTAATTATCTAAAGCCGTTAATTGCTGTGACATTGAGTATTAAGAAAAAAACAAACAAGAGTTGGTATGTCCTGCACTGGAAATGTATCATAAGCATAAGAAGCCTTTGTCAAGGTACTGACTGTTGGTAGAGAGGATGAACAGTTTTGTTTTAATTATATTTCATTGTGATTGTCTAAAGTCAAATGGAACCTCCATGGATTATATCTAAAATAAAACTGTGGTTACAGTATATGGTCATAATCCCCAGATCTGTTGTGTCAAAATGACAGTATAATGAGTAGAAGTTAAAATGTCCTCTGCTTTCAAGTCATCATGGTTGTCATTTGATTAAATAATAGTGCATTCTGTTTGATGTCTTGGCTTTATTATTCAGAAGCACTTCAGTATATGTGTCCTACCTTTGTGTTGTGTGCTCCTGGCAACCAGGTATCCATATAGGTTCTTGTTTACGCACCTGTAATGGATACTCTGTACGTTTAGCTTGCATGTGTGCTGCTTGAATATGGAATTTTAATTATTCCTCTTAATTATGGTGCATTCACCAGAAAGAGGGAAATCATTGGTCAGGTACAAAAAGAAACTGCTTAGTATTTGAAGGAATTTGATAATTTTGTTGTAGTTCGTAGCTTGGCAGGTGGTAATAATGCTATGCCAGCACTGTCAAAATATGAAAATTAAAGTGACGATGGGTTTTAATGAAATCCATTTGACAAATATAATTAAGGTGTTTTAATATGAAGCCCTGTAATAAAGACTACCGGTGGACTCCCTGAGGTCCTGACTAATTGTGTAGATTGCTTTTAAGCTTTGAATAGTTTTATTGGATAATGAACTGTTAAGAAGTGTTAGATCTTTCTTAAGCAGAATTTGGTTTGAAAAAGAAGAGGAGAGACAGGCCTGAGGTGTGGCATTTTAAACATAATTAGAAGAGAGATTTAAGTTAACATCTTTGATCTTGCTGTCAGTTTTTGATTAGAGCTGTAAATGCTTTAATCAAGTGCAGTGTAGTCATTACATTTCTAACTGTTTTTAAACTGCGAAATTACTGAGACACTGACATCGGTTTAACACTTCTTGAGAATTTCCAGCAAAGTTATGTTTGTAAACTGGGTGTTTGCATTAAAATGTCATACTGCAATAATTTACCAATTCAGTACATCATGGGATAATTATATTTTGGTGC
The DNA here is from genome assembly GCA_009867235.2 of Psittacus erithacus. Classification (NCBI taxonomy): domain Eukaryota; kingdom Metazoa; phylum Chordata; class Aves; order Psittaciformes; family Psittacidae; genus Psittacus; species Psittacus erithacus. Next base: position 1,271 of record WYDI02017932.1, on the reverse strand, counting down.
CCAAATAATATGCAAATTCTTTATGAGATTGAATACGTAATGTCCTGTAGTTAAGGAGAGGGTGCAACTTCAAATTTCATTATAAAAATAATTTCTAGTATTGTTTTTTCAATTAAAATTATTTTCAAACCAGAAGTTAAAATGTAAATTAATATACAAGAAGCTAAGTACATTATTTAAATGCCTTCCATAAGAATACAATCAATTTAATGATACCTATTGTGTTCTGCCAATGTGGATTCCTTCACACCCATTTCAGAAACAGGGAAACAGGCACATATATTTACCAGGTGTATAGCAGTGGCTGAGCCCATAATAATACTATGTTCGCTCAAATCCCTGTCTTGCAATGTTTTAAAGGAATTTCAGAAATATCAGTTTATTTATCCTTTTTACTGGTGTCCAAACAGCGATAAAATGTGAAAATGGCAGTGTTCACAGGTATGTAACATCAGTGAGGATGGGTGGCTGGGTGGTACCTGCCCATAGGTGGCATGCCTTTCATTTCAGATACAGAGCCCAGCAATCCAGGGTCCTTTCCCAGATCTGACCTTGCTTCCCCATGTTCTTGGTCTTTGAGCATGACAGAAAATTCAGATGCTTGTCTCTTTACTGTGTCGGGGTAGAAGCATACTGATTTGTTCACGTCGGCCCTGTAGAAACATAGAAACAAGCTACAGCAAAGAAAAACGTACTTGATTTATGCTGTCTGCAGCCTACAGAACATTCACACAAATAAATGTTAACAGCAGCCTGCCAGCAAGTCCTACAAAATTGTGAATTACATCCCACAGCAAACCACCCAATGTCTTTGGCAGCATGTCCTGCATGCTAACATGGAATCATAGAATAGTTAGGGTTGGAAAGGGCCTTAAGATCATCCAGTTCCAACCCCCCTGCCATGGGCAAGGACACCTCACACTAAGCCATGCCACCCAAGGCTCTGTCCAACCTGGCCTTGGAACACCGCCAGGGATGGAGCATTCACAGCTTCCTTGGGCAACCCATTCAGTGCCTCACCACCCTTACAGCAAAGAACTTCTTCCTTATATCCAATCTAAACTTCCCCTGTTTAAGTTTTAACCCATTGCACCCTGTCCTGTCTCTGCAGTCCTTAATGAATAGTCCGTCCCCAGCATCCTATAGCCCCGCTTCAGATATTGGAAGGCTGCTATGAGATCTCCACGCAGCCTTCTCTTCTCCAGGCTGAACAACCCCAACTTTCTCAGCCTGTCTTCATACAGGAGGTGCTCCAGTCCCCTGATCATCCT
>WYDI02017931.1:0-14536 GCA_009867235.2 Psittacus erithacus | reverse complement strand
CTTTTCCTTTTCCTTTTCCTTTTCCTTTTCCTTTTCCTTTTCCTTTTCCTTTTCCTTTTCCTTTTCCTTTTCCCTTTTCCCTTTTCCTTTTCCTTTTTCCTTTTTCCCTTCTTTTCTCTTGTCCTTTTTCCCTTTTCTTTTTCCTTTCCTCTTTTCCCTTTTTCTTTCCCTTCTCCTTTTCTTTCACCTTTTCCCTGTTTCTCTTTTTTTTCTTTCTCTTTTATTTTTTTGTTTTTCTTTTTATTTTTTCTACTTTTTTCTTTTTGAACACAGGTTGTTCTATTGTAGTCATCACTAAGAATTGTGTTTCCAGAACTGTAAAGATGAGAAAAGAGGACTTAAGTATCATGGAATCAAGCGCTGAACAGTCCTTGTACCTTGTATCTTACGTCAACTGGCACTTCAAGGTCATTTGCAAATTTCTCTGAGGTTACAAATTAGAAGCAGTTTCTAAAAGTTGTGCAGGAGCCTTCTGCAATTGCAAATATTAAGCAGCCAAGCACTATTATGTTTGAAATATCCGATCTAATTCAGGAGCAGTTTATGATGTTGGGAATGTTGTATAGCGAAGTAACTCGGAGTTTTATTTTGTTTAGTTTTTCTTTTTAGTAACACAAACCATCTCATCAGCGCTTAGTCAATTTTATTGGAAATGTAACAGGTTTGGGAAGAAAGAAAGGGAGAAAATGAAACTAATGATGGTGTCTACATCTAATGCCTGCACTTTTGGAAGAATGCTTTTACTGGTTAGCTACATAATTTCTAAGAAAAGAATATAGTGCATAATTACTGGCATCGATTACATATTCACATCTTTGAACACCTTAAGGGAAAACATGTTGAAAGAAAGCAATCTGAATTTGAAGTGCATATGTAGTCAAAAGAGAAAATAAAAGACATTTACCTAGTAAATAGCTTTCAGAAAAATCATACTTATCTTTGTATGAAACAGATAGGATATTCTTCTCAAATGCATTTTCTTTACTCATCCCATTTATTTTAGGCTTACAAAATATGCCTGTGTGACAGGGAAGCTATGAAAGAGAAGCTGAAATGGTTCAGAAATACAGAGTAAGAAATACACAGTCAAATTGGAATAGTCCTTTTGATTTCAGCAAAGATGTATGCATTAAAAGTTGATGGGTGGTTTAACCTGTCACACTTCGCTCTGTTTACCCCTGTCATGTACCTTCTGTAATCATACAGCTGCCATTACACAGCCAACTCACTTGTGCACCTTGGGAAGACAGCGAAGTTTTAAAAACATTTTCAGCTGATTTAAACATCTGCTTTCAAAAAGTTAGGAAATGGCCAACCTTTTCACTGAATAAAGTATTCATGTTCAAAATGAATGCCAGACTGCCTTTACAACAGCCCGCAGGGTTTACTGTTTTGCTATTAGAACTGTGATTCTTTACAATGAGATACCAGGGATCTCTTGTGTATGAGTATTTCAGAGTAATACTCATGTTGTAGACAGTTCAGGCCTCACAACTTTATGCAATGGCCAGAATAATTAAATAAAGTGTTTAAATTATTCTTCAGTTTTCCAGGTCCTTCAAATGAAGATCGGCATTCCTTCTGAAAGCTGTGCTTTACTGAAATACAAACTATTAAAATCAGTTTGGGGATAACTGATTAATTTAAATTTAAGAACCTGAAGTACTAAGAACAGATGATATAGTGGCATCCACTGATCAGAGCATTTCTGACTTCTATGAACCTTTGAATCTGCTTACATGCATAGATCTTGGACTGTCAAACACTTGACAAACATTTTTTAAGAATTCTGTACTACTAAAGTATTTTTTATAGTAAGTTTTGATGCTATTGATATGTATATGTATCTATAAATGTATTTATTAAAGTAATTGAAGCATTAACTGATTTATAAAATTATAGAACTACTACTATTGTGAAAATATTGCAGTAAAGCTAGGACCTTCTTCCTAAAACAAGATACAGCCATCCTTGCAATCTAGACTGCGAGCAAGAAAAAAGATTTTGCAGTTTACAGTTTAAATCTTTGGAGTTACTTAGTCCTAAGAAGACAGCTAGTCTGTTAGAACCTTTTGGTATCTTTTGGAATAGTCTTTTTTTCTTCAACTCATGACTGTTTATACAGTGACAAAATGCTGTTATTTTAAAGTCTTTGTAAGCAGCTGCACATAATTTCATTAAAATTGCATAATGCCACTGCTTCAAGGTTGTTGTGACACAGCAGAATTATTAAACACTCAGATGCTGCTTACAAGAAACTTTAATTACACACAAAAAATACACACACATAAAAAAAGCATAAGTAAACCAAATCAGAGAGCAGAATTTTTTCTTGAGTTTCTTGTTTTCCTGTACTTCTGGTTAATTTTGGAAAAAAATGACTAAATCTAATAAAACTAGTAACTAATTTGAATCCACAATACTTAGGAGTAGCTTATTGATTACTTCAGAAATGTTGTTCTATGACAGCTGCTTTTACAAATATGGTATATGAATGGTTTTGGAAAATATGCTATAGCACTGTATACTGTATATCACTGTATACCACTACAATGCTCATGTTTAAATACAGTTTAAGTTAACATTCTTGTGATAACAAGTGTAAACTCAGAGGGCAGACACTGGAGAACGTATAAAATAGTGATCCTAAAAAAAACACTTTAAAAGGTAATTGTTATTGCAAAGGCTGAAATTTCTACAACTATAAATTCATAAGCACGTATAATAGCAATGGAACAAGAAACTTTATCTGACAGGTATGGAAAAGAATTAATAACAATACAAAGGAAGAAAACAAACCTGTCATAAATTGCTGTGGAATTAAAACTAAAAATTGTCTGAATTATCTTGCTTTCCTTGTAGTCCATTCGTGGCATATTACTAGCATTAGATCCTCCTTTTAAAACCTTAAAAATTCACTGTATTTACGGAATGTCACAGCTCCGACCTAAACTTTTTAAAGAAACAGATTATAGAAATAATAAAGCTACAGGCTCTCACCTTGTTTACATAACATTAGCTATGCAGATTTAGGGTGGGCAAATGCATACGCAACAGTACCATCACTTTAAGTAGGCTATACATCAATGTGTATTTTTTGGTGGTGCATTATACAACACTCCTTACACACATGAAATCACACATTTAACTCAGAACAGCTGAAATAAATGTCAGGAATAAGGCTCATGAGAGGCAAGTATTACTCAAGAAACCTAAAGATGTTAAATTATGGTATGCAATGCTTACTTTGAAGTCAGATTTTTTTCATACAGCGTACAGATATGTATGCATTTATATACACAAAATTCTGCAAATTGAATTCTGGATAAAGTAATCTTCATAAAGTTAATGATAACTGGGAACACAATTTGAGAGAAACCTGCAATGAAATGTTCTGATTTTTTTTTTTTATTATTTCTTTTGAAAAATATCAGTCACTCAGAACAAATTTTTTCATGAATATTCACTGTTTTCATTTCAAGTCTCCTCAGATTCTGGGGATTGATTAATTGAAGTCTGCAGGTCTTCCTCCGCCAGGTTAGGAACATAACTGAGTTGTTAGAACATTTTCTTTCTTTGTGGCTGTCTTGGATTCAGCAGTAGCGGTCATTTTTTCTCCTTCTTAGTAGCTGGTTCAGTGCTGTGTTTCTGACTTTCGGTCAACACCGATGTTTTCAGTTGCTGCTTAGTAATGTTTACTCTGACCAAGGACTTTCTGAGTCTCATGATCTGCCAGAGAGAAGGGAAAGCCAGAAGGAAGCAGAGACAGGACACCTGACCCAAACTAACCAAAGTGGCATTCCATACCACAGTGCGTCATGCCCAATATATAACCTTGGGGGGAGCTACCCATAAGACCTTGATCTCTGCTCAGGTCGGGCTGGGTATCGACTGGTAGGTGACGAGCAGTTGTACTCTCTTCCCTTGTTATTTCCCTTTTTCATTATTATTATTGGTGATAGCAGCAGTGGTTTGTGTTATACCTTAGTTACTGGACTGTTCTTATCTCATCCTGTGGGAGTTATATTCTTTCAATTCTTTTCCCCATCGCTCTGGGAGCAGGGGGAGGAAGAAGGAGGGTAGTGAGAGAGCAGCTGCATGGTTCTAAGTTATCGGCTGGGCTTAAACCACAGCAGTGGCTTATTGAATGCATAGTTATTTAAGTAGATGGAGGAATGAAAATTTGCACTGGTCACTTTCTACTTGAATGTTAGACTACTGACATGAAATGTGGCTAATTATGCTTCCTTCAAGCAAACCTTTTTGAGTTGATGAATCAGCAGTATTTAAATGCTTGCTATTACACTATTGGCTGAATAGGGCTTCCTTTTTTGATTGGGAAAGCTTTGATAGTAAGAAATCACACCCAATGATGTGATATATATCTCTACCATAGAATAAACTGCAGAAAGCATTGAGTTGGTATGGTAGAGATGAGCTGAGAATTTTTCATTAGAGAGTATTTCAATCTCAGATGCTGATATTGTTACTATAAAAGCCAGCTATATGAAGACCATCAGAAAGGCACCTGAACAGGAAGGCAGAGAACAGCCCATAAAGCACCACTGATGTAGCTTCTGCAGAAAGCCAAAAGCCTTTTTTTGGGAGCAGAGCACTCTCTGAACGAATGCCTCTGTTTTAGTTTAGGAAAACTGCCTCTTATTCTTTGCTTTTTCCATGTTCAGGAAAATCATTCTTAGATTCTTTGTAACGCAATAGGACTGCAACCAGAAATTTGATTGCATGTGATTAAACACTATCCTGAAAGAAGCAATTCAGGAATATCATTAGTATTGCCATGAAAGCTAGTCTGAGGCAGAAGAGATAAAGAAAATGTAGTTGGAAGGAAAGCACAGTAAAATAACAAGCCGAAAGTAATAAAATACCATGGACTTCTCTACTTTCTAATTTATCAAGAGTCAGTATAGTATTTTTAGAAAATTAACCTTACAGAACATACATTTTTCATTATTTTCTTCTCTGTAATGTTTTTTGTCTTTCATAGTTTTAGTTCCAATGTTTACTCATCTGCCTCTTCCTTTCTACTGCACTTTCTTCTTCCCCCCTTACTTTGTATTCTTTTTCTCTTCCATCTCACTACAGCTTTGAATTAAAGGAAGTTTTTTTTATCAGCAAAATGTCAATATCAACCAAAATGGTAAAAGAGGAACCAAGAGAGAGGACAATTATTACAAGTCAGTGCTTACGCATGGATTATAGGTGGAACTAGAGCTGGAATGCTGTTGCTTCAGTGACAATGAGGATTTCCTAACTAATGATGAAATACAAGCCAAATCTGGTGGTTTTTTGATTGTCTTGTACCATATTTTGTATTTCTGTGCTAGAAGAATCTTTAAGTAATTTATTAACAGCTTTAGAAATAGAACAGCAGAAAAATAGATCAGTCTTACCATAGTAAAAAAAGCACATAGGAGTTATGAGGAGCTGAGCAGAAGGAGAAAAAGTAAGCAAGGGACATGTGGTGCTCTTAAAGCAAAGTTTCAGCATGTCTTAACTGAATTAGCTTTTTTTCTAACCTTCATGACAGGTCCTGGGAACTTGTCATGACAAGAGAATGAAGGATGAATTCAATTAAAACCCTACTGTATCTGGCTGCCATAAATGCACAGAAGCTCATAATGTGTGCCAGAGCTTTTACTGATATAATCTATATGATGGCTGAATCTACTGGTTTTTTGTCATTGATGTTTTATAGACAAGTAGTTTTTGTTTATGAGAGGAAGTTAGTGAACTGAAAGAATACAGAGACTTGGTAAAATAGAATTGCTAAATTTATTTCCAAAGCTAAAATAAACATTTTAGTGAAAAAAAAAAATTCTTCCAGAGAAATGTCCTCAGAAGTCACAAGGACTATGGAACTTGAAAGCTGTAACTTGCTGACAGCAAAATCAGATGCCTAAATGGTCAATAATAATAAATTGTTGACCCTTTATCCACATGGGATAACTAGGAGTAACTGGGAAATAATTTTATTTTCGCTTGGAATAAACTTGAGAATTCTTGTTCTCAGGGCTCTGACTACATCTATGGGTCTTAATGACCCCAGCCAGCCTTCCCTGACCCCTGTCAAAAATGCGCATGCCTCTACACACACACACGCCTGTCCCTGTTCCCAGATATGCTCAGGTCTGAGCACCATATCCTGAGCACCAGGCCTGAGCCCTGCCATGGGTGTGCCTGAGCTCAGTCCTCATCCTGCTGATACTGACTCGCTGATTGTGCTTTGTCGACTGATCTCTGACCTCAGTCTTCACTTTACATTTGCTGAATTCTTGCTGCACGCTGGTGGAGTGCACTGATGTGGCCACTCTGCCTGGCTCTGCTTACCAGCGTGAGGGGACCCTACTGGGGAGGGTGCTCTCCTGCCAGAACAGGCACCACCCTCCCACCCTTGCATTCCTCCATGGCTTTTAAAACTTTCCCTAGGTGAGTCCAGCCTCTTAATGTTTAATATTTTTTCCCATACTGACTGTAGCTGGTGGCAAGACTTCTGAACAACAATATTTTTTTCCTGAAAGGAAAAATTTCTCCATTAATTGGCAAAAGTAATAGCCACACTCTCTTACAGTTGTGCAATAGCTTTACCTGCATACATGAGAAAACATTACCTTGGTTTCTAATTTTGCTATTAGGAAGAACTTGATATACCTTGTTAAAACAAAAGTCCCCTCTGCACAGGTACAGCATTGTTATTATAGAGTGCAAATTTCTTGAGTTCTAGGACACCAGGATGATGTAATTTGTTTCAATAATGTGCTGAAATGGAGATAATACCCAACAGTTTAATGATGCGGGTGATAATAGTTACTATGAATTTGAACAAAATAATCTGGAACTCATTTATACTTCTGTTCTGTACAGCATCCTGTGAGAGTTCCACAATTCATGAGCATGTGAAGTACATGCTTTTTCATGTTTTAAAGCCGCTATTTAATATTTCACTAGCTACACTTAAATACAAGTACTGCAGGAAATTACAAATGTTCAGAGTCTGTTTGCTTGTGCAAGATTACTCATGTTTTTATGCATGGCTATAATAACCTACACCTATTACCTTGTCAAGAGTTCCTCTTTTTGAGCCTCCTTTGCATTGAAACCATTCCTTATCTCTCCTCACACTTCCAGTCTTTCTCCAGAACCCTTTTATAAAAACAAACAAAAAGAATATTATTCTGTCTTTCCCATGATATAATGAAGATAATATTAATCGTAAGAGTATATATGGATCTTACAGTGATATAGTGATGTTCATTTTTTTTATCTGTTTCTTTTAAAATAATTCTAAACTTTCAGAAGTGCAATAGCTTTGTTGTAGAAGTGATGAATTAGCGAAGTGAGCCAAACTCTGTAGGGAGATGTGCTTCATTAGACAAATGGTTGCAAATATAAAAAACAGATGAGATTTCTGGACACACAACCCTTTATTGCTTGCTGCTGCTCAGCCAGATTGTTTCATCCACTATATCAACAAGTAGTGGCTGTTCAAGTGATATTTCCAGATAGTTGTCTATAGTAATTCCAGAATTTCCATTCTGAGTGATAATAGCTCAATTAGATACCCCATTTTGTACGGCTCTCATATATTTTGGCACTACAGCTCAGATCCTTTCAAGGTTTTCCACCATTTCATTCCTTCAGTCTCTTGTTAAATATGTCTCTAAATACTTTGTGTATCCTTGTGTCAAACTCAAAATGAGTTTGTAGGATGCACTATGGTCTGGGTAATTATTCAATTTCTAGGGAAAGTGAGGAGTTATAAAAGTCAGGAGTGCAAATACATCACTTTTTTCTGAAGAAACTTAGTCTACTACAAAAGATTAATTTATATCCCTGATTAGTTTCATCAGAATATTGTTGACATCAAAATGTAATCCTTAATGTAAAATCTTAAGATCTGACAAAAATCTTGAGGTTTTCTTGGTTTTGGATAGAAAATATTTAACTTATAATAATAACAGCTGTAGTAGTGTAACTTCCTTTATTTAATGGAAAAGTTGCATCAACACAGCAACATGAGAGCGTTCATGTCACAAAAGCTGACAAATGGATAAAAAAGACACACAGTGAAGGTGAATTAATTTTTATTTCTTGATCAGAATGGTGTAGTATTTGATTTGGTGAAACAAACATGCATTATATTACTTTGGTGTGTTTCAGTGGATTTAAGCATAACCTTGCAAGGATCTAGGAGTACCATAACTGACTGTTAACATTTGTCACAACTTTGTAGCATTCAGGTAATCCAGTGATTACCATAATGCTACAAAAAATTTCTTTAGTCACTCCTAAGCATAGATATAACAAATTTAATAAACATAAGTGCTGAATGCATTTATTAATTTTCTACAGCAACAATGGGTTGATGCAGAAATGCCTTTTGAAATCAGTGATAGTCTCAGCGAGTCAAATTGAGTTTTTCTTCAGAAGCTATGGGACCTAGCTTCTGCAAAGCAAATCAGATACAAAAAAAAAACCAACCAACCAAAGCTCTAGATCCCCCAAAGAAAAAAAACCCAAACTGAAACCAAACAACACCCTCAGCAAAAAAAACCAAACCAAACCAAACCACAAACAAAAAAAACCCCAGCCAACCAACAAACAACCAACCAAAATCCACAAGAAGCAAAAAACAGCTCAGGTAGATGTAAGTATGAATTATTTGGAGAAAGTTAACAACTTTGTTTTTCTCATTCAGGGCAGTGCAGTTGGAAAGACCATGATTGCAAAATCATAGAATTATGGAATGATTTGGGTTGGAAGGGACCTTAAAGCTCATCTAGTTCCAACACCTCTGCCATGGGCAGCGACACCTTCCACTAGACCAGGTTGCTCGAAGCCCTATCCAACCTGGCCTTGAACACTGCCAGGGATGGGGCAGCCACATCTTCTCTGGACAACCAGTTTCTCACCACCCTCATAATGAAGACTTTTTCCTAATATCTGATCTAAATCTCCCTTCTTTTAGCTTAAAACCATAATGTTTTATCGTTTATTCCTTTCTAAGTTGTTATGGATGCTTGATATCCTGTCAGTATTAAGCAACATGCAAAATTCTGGTGAAAGATTATTCTGATCTTGGATGCCAAATCCTCTTTCATGGAGGCATTGACAAACATTTGTAAGTTTTCTGGAATAAAACTGATTCTTCACTGGAGTTACTTTTGTGTCTTGACACCTCCCCAAAGAGTGGATAGGAAAGATAAAATGCAGCTTATGTTGTCTAAAAATGATAGAATCATAGAATTAAAAAATAACAGAATTTTTAAGATTTGAAAAGACCTTTAACATCCTCAAGTCCAGCACTTAATTCAGCACTGTCAAGGCCACCACTAAACCATGTCCTTAAGCTTCACATCTACAAGTCTTTTAAATACCTCCAGGGAATGTGACGCAACCACATGACTGGGCAGCTTATTCCAATGCTTGACAACCCTTTTGGCGAATAAATTTTTCCTAATATCCAATTAAAACTTTCCTTAGTGCAATTTGAGGCCATGGCCTCTTGTCCTATCGCTTGTTACTTGGGAGTAACTGACTGACGCCCACTTTGCTACAACCTCCTTTCAGGTAGTTGTAGGGAGTAGTAAAGTCTCACCTGAGCCTCTTTTTTTCCAAGCTAAACAACCTCAGCTACTTCAGCAACTCCTCACAAGACATGCTATAGACCCTTCACCAGCTTTGTTGCCCTCATTCTAACACCTTCCAGCATCCTGTAGCAAGAAGCACAGAACTGAACACAGTACTCAAAGTGCAGCCTCACCAGTGCCCAGTACAGGGGGATAATCACTGCCCTGGCCCTACTGGCAGTGCTATTTCTGACTGTCGTGGTTTAAGCCCAGTCAGTAACTCAGAATTACGCAGCTGCTCGCTCACTGTCTCCGACCCTTTTTCTTCCCCCTGCTACCAGACAGATGGGGAAGAGAATCAAAAGAATGTAACTCCCACAGGATGAGATAAGAACAGTCCAGTAACTAAGGTATAACACAAATCACTGCTGCTACCACCAAAAAAAATAATGAAAAAGGGAAATAACAAGGGAAGAGAATACAACTGCTCATCACCTACCAGTCGATACCCAGCCCGACCTGAGCAGTGATCTAGGTCTTATAGGTAGCTCCCCCCAAGGTTATATATTGGGCATGACGCACTGTGGTATGGAATACGTCTTTGGTTAGTTTGGGTCAGGTGTCCTGTCTCTGCTTCCTTCTGGCTTTCCCTTCTCTCTGGCAGATCATGAGACTCAGAAAGTTCTTGGTCAGAGTAAACATTACTAAGCAGCAACTAAAAACATCGGTGTTATCAGTGCTGTTCCCAGGCTAAAAGTCAAAAACACTGCCCTGCACCAGCTACTATGAAGAAGAAAAATGACTGCTACTGCTGAACCCAAGACACTGACACAGGCCAGGGTGCCACTGGCCTTTTCGGCTGCCTGAGCACAAGCCGAATCCTGTTCAGCAGCTGTTAATAGGCACCCCCAGGTCCTTTCTGCTGAGCATTTTTCCAGCCAATCTTCCCCAAGCCTGTAGCACTGCCTGGGGTTGTTGCAGCCCAAGTACACTACCTAGCACTTTGCCTTGTTGAATCTAGTACAGTTGGCTTCGGCACATCTATCCAGCCTGCTCAGATCCCTCTGCAGGGCCTTCCAACCCTCAATCAGATCAACACCTCTGCCCAAATTGGTGTAATCTGCAAACTTACTAACGTCTGTAGCAATGCTCATATCTCCTTCTTATGTCATTGGATATAGGAAAATAGAAGTGATAATTTATAATCAGTATTATGCCACATTAGATTTGTTATTTCAGCGCTGATGGCTTCTGTTCTTTTTGGTCCATATGAGTTCAGACTTAAGAATCTTAATTAAAATAAAAATGAAGTAGATCACAATCATTCTGTCTTCCTGATAGCCCTTAATATAGATTAGTTATTTTTATTTGCGTATATGTTATGGACAGATAATAATTTAAAGAGTTATTGAGTCATACTGTTAATATTGCTTTTAAAGTCCCATTTATTAGTTAACAATAGCTAATTAATTCAAGAAAATTAATATATTTAAAATACGATTACTCTTACACTGCTGGAAATGATAGCATAGTATATTTTATTTATAATCAGCAAAATATTGTAAAATATCTTGGTTGATTTTCCTGGTTTTGTTTAACAAAGTCATTGTGTATATAACAGTTTAATTTCGTTCATACATCTTATCAGGTATTTGAACACAGTGGTAACACTTAGTTTCTTGTCAAAGTATTGAAAACCATGCCACTAAATAATTTCCAGCTTGTTATTATCTGTACTTGCAAAATACCTACAGCATTTTTGTCAGTCGTAATCATCATAAACTATAATGTACAATAATTTTCTTTTTCTCTTCAAAAATCATTACCTTTTTGTGCGCGTAATATTTGTGTATGCAGTGTGTGCAGAAGAGAAAAAGCTTGCAAAGAAATTCAATTAGAGAAGTAACCCTGAAAAGAAAAGATTGATGGTACTAACTATTCTTGCCTGTTCAGAATAATGTTAAAATGTGGAAGCTTTTGTTTTGAAATGTAATATAGCAGTAAAATTGATTCTGGGCATATTTTTCCTTTGCTAATTATTGCTAATTAGTACTCTTATTCTGAATAATTGGACAAACAATTGCATTTGTGCAATGCTTTACTAAGCTTTATGAAAATGAGAATATTTCATAACTTGAGAAAGATTAAGCGGAAAAATAATTTTAACTTCGTATTCTAATTACGCATAATTACCTTCACTAGGTATGTTAGATTTGCCCAAATTCCTGATGCACTTTTCTGAAAGATTGTTACCTCTTGTAGGTCTCAGAATACTAGGTAATCCTGATTATTAAAATTGAGTGATTTTTAATGAGTGAACAGATAGCAAATTCAGTCCTTTTTCCTGAAATCAATTTATGGCTGTCATCTCATTTGCAACTTAGGTGGCAGAAGCAATGTGCTTTTCTCTATAGTTCTCTCAACCTTGATACTCACAAGATGATACTCTTACAGTATAAGCTGCATTAATGTATAATTCAGGAGTGTGGTTGGCATGAGTTCTTATCCTGGATTTCTAGTGTCTTCTTCCCAATATTTGCACTTCTGGTGTCAGTTCAGTACCCACTTTCTTTGAGTTCCATAGTCACCGGTTTAAAGTCTTAAGCTGATATTTCATAAGTCAGATGTTCTAGAATTACATTTACAACTTTAAAGAAAACAGTGATACTTTTTTAACCCCTACACTAAGACTGAGAATAAAAAAAAGGCTTAGCGAAGCCCCTGGAAGCTCATGTAAATAATAAAACTCTTTATCCTTAGACAATACAGGATAAAGTACCACCTTTTTTGTTATGAAAGCACCAAACCCTCTCCCCTTTCTCACCTGTAAATTTTTTGAAAGCAATGGTGAGTTCATAACCCTGGTTACATTGTTTTTCCTGCAATATTTCCCTTCATTCCCTTCTTGAATCACTTCTTTAATATTTTTGTGACACAAAGCCTTAGTTTTCTGATTTTGTGCAGCACAGAAAAGAAGAAGAAAGAAATTCATGAACTCACACAAGATTGTGATTATACTGGGTTAGAAAAAATATTCAAAAAATGTTCTTATACCTCAGAATTACTAATTAATTAACAGGAGAATACACTTGGCAACATTGACAATGTTTTGGAACAACCCGGGGAATTTTTAAAACCTTTTCATTATCAGATTTCACCCACTGGTATTCACCGTTTTCTACCTTCTCATCCATCCACTCATCATCTGTTCTGTTGAGAGACAGAAAGAAGACCATTCTAGGAACTGCTGCTTTGAGATTAAAGGCTGTCTGAAATTTTGGATTTTTATTACTAGGTCACCTTGGTTTTTTTGTACCCCATACACAGAGCACAAGAGGTTACAGGTACAAAGCTAAGTCCATGGCAACTGAGTATAGAGACTTCTCACTGTTAGAACTGCACATACCTCTTAAAAGAATCTAAGACTGCTTCTGTTTCAAAATGCAAAAGAAAGAATGCATGTTTAAATTTGCTAAATTTCGGTGAACAGAAATATCTTTCTTCACATAACTCAAAAAATGTGGGTTTTTTGTGAAGAGTATCTAGAAGCATTGTTTTACAAATGCAAACAAGTATTGTTTTGCAGTTTGATGGAAATATAGTAGAATCAAATATCAGGGATTGATCTCAAATCAAAAGGCAGTTTTGCCAATGAAACTGAATATCTAGTGACAAACTGTGATTTAAATCTCTAAAACAATTAATTCAAGGCTTGTTCCAAGAATATTAATATAATGAAACATTGTTGTAAGAGAAACCTTACATTTTATTCTGAGAAGGCATTTGAAAATGTCTTCTCAATGTCAGGAAATGTTAAATGATCTGAAGCGGCTGCCAAAAGTATAATGTCAAAAGCTTGTTATCAGAAAAGAAAAAATCTCTAAATTCCTAAAAGGTTTTGATTTTTTAATCAAAACCAGAATATTTTAGAAATACTACCTTTCTTTTGTTACACTCTGCTTCATCATAACAGAGCATACAATATCGATAAGGCATGTCAGTCAAAATCCCCAGTCAAAATTGAGACATCCAACTTAAAACCTGTCATATTTTAATATAGTTACTGATCTTTAATGTAGTTGCTGATATTTCCATCATATTCACACAAAGGTAATAATAATTAAAAAAAAAAAAACAACAAAACCAAACAAACAGATTTCTGGTACAAAAAGAAATTTAAACAACATTGAGAATCAGCCTTTGTGGAATTTGGATTGTTTTCCGTTTGGTTCAAATCAATATCTTTTTGCTGCAAGGCACAATGTAGATTGTTTCAGCCTTCTTTTGAAACACTGGGAAAACATTAGTATATCTTAGTAACTCTACCTTTACTATATAATATCTTTATCCATTGTAATTACAAGAATTACCAGATAATAAAGCTCAAGTACAAAAATTTTTAGATCAGAGAGTATTGTACAATTGCTGCAAAAAAATCCATTGTAAATTCAAGTCACTGTTTTTTCATTATTTTTTATGCCAAGAATAAATACCAAAAGACATTCAATCAATTTCTCTGCTTAGTTTCACAATAATACTAGTTATTTTCATGTATATATGCTAATAAAAAAAAGTTACTTGATCTTGTTTATGAAAGCTAGGCCTGCATATTCCATTTGTCATATCAAACATTTGGCTGTTACAAAGCATGCTGACAAGCTGCAATTTACCAAAGTAGGACAAAACATTCTTCATACATCATTATCCTGGATTCAGCAGTGGCAGTCATTTTTCTCCTTCATAGTAGCTGGTGCAGTGCTGTGTTTTTGACTTTCAGCCTCAGAACAGCACTGATAACATCGATGTTTTCAGTTGCTGCTTAGTAATGTTTACTCTGACCAAGGACTTTCTGAGTCTCACGCTTTTCCAGCAAGGAAGCAGAGACAGGACACCTGACCCAAACTGACCAAAGAGGTATTCCATACCACAGCATGTCATGCTCACTGTAT
>WYDI02017928.1:0-25757 GCA_009867235.2 Psittacus erithacus | reverse complement strand
GAGGCACTGGAATGGGTTGCCCAAGGAAGTTGTGAATGCTCCATCCCTGGCTGTGTTCAAGGCCAGGCTGGACAGAGTCTTGGGTGACATGGTTTAGTGTGAGGTGTCCCTGCCCATGGGAGAGGGGTTGGAACTAGATGGTCTTAAGGTCCTTTCCAACCCTAACTGTTCTATGATTTCCTTTTCTGAAAATAAGTTATAAGCATAGACTAGTTTTAGCTCTAATGTGTTTCTCAGCAAGTTTATAAATTTCTTCAAGCTTTTGGTCATCTTTTCATAAATAATCCCTTCCAGATGCGAATGCCATGTACACGTGTGCAACTTTCAGGAAGCCTTTTCCAATTTCTCTTCACTCAGCTCAAAAAAAAAATAATTTTCAATTCATGATCAGTCAATTCAAATCTTGGTTACTTTTTTATCGTTCAAGGAACGTGCAGCTCTGTGGGAAGAGCACACACATGGACATCCTGGGCAGGCTATTCTTTGTCATCTACCGCCATTTGCGATACCCTAAAGCATCTACATCCAAAGAAGCTGTCAGATAGGGCACAGAATCTATGGGAGACCAAGGCCCTTCTGCAGTTCAGTTGCAGGCCAGGCTGAATGTCCAACCTCATCTAGAATAGCATTAGACACCAGTGTATAGGCAGCTGAATTCTATCCTGAATATGCTGTTGCAGGAATAGCTCCAAACTGCAAATTCAAAAAAAGGACTGAACTGTTTTCTATCATCATCTTTGTAACACAGAAAACAAAGTTGTCTGTTTCCCCCCCACTTCATACTGCAGCAAGATCTTAAAACATAACTCATCTAGGAGGCTCATCAGAGCTTGGGACCTTCAGTGGCAGTACTTGATAACCCATGGCATTAATTTGTCCTGCTAAAGGGAAAAAAGTGTACCAGATGAGAGAAACAGTGCTTTTCACCACTGCATCTGAATGATTCTCACATGATGTTGGGTGGTGACCATTTGTATGTACCTTTGTAGCCTTAGCCTTGACCCTCACTATCTCACTGAATCCTGTGATCCTGGTATATAAGACAGTTTTGAACCCTTCCTAGAGGGATTTGGAAGTGCCTGTGTACCCTCTGTCTTATTGTGTCAGCGGTTTGCCACCACTTCGTCCACACACAACGCAAAAGAGGGTAGTGAAATTTTCTCAGCTGAAGTTTGCCAGAGCCACAGACAGCTCAGCATAAATCTGTTGTTCCTGGGAGGGAAAAAGAAAGAAATAGAGGAGTTGGCATAAACACCGTTTTTTGTCTTCAGGATAGTATCTGTAGCACTTTGTGTGCTGTTCACACACACACACACACACACACACACACACGCAGAGTACTATGAAATTTTAAAGGAGAAGCTAAGGTGACTTGCTGGACTTTCCAAGGCCAACAGAATATCAGCAGAAAAAGGTCTTACCCTCTTCAAGAGACTGAGAAAAATTATTTTGATTTCAAGAACTCATAACAGGATTTTATCAAATACTCAAGTACAAAGGCAAGGTTGCGTCTGTCATGTCTGGTGTTTTCTGATTGAGAGAAAAATGCAGTTTTGCTAACCATTGCTCAGTTGTCAGACTGTAACTCAGATGTCCAGTTTGTACCATAACAAAGGATTCTTTTTCTTGTAATACCAAGTAACGAAATTATCAAAAATAATTGCTATTTTGGGGATTTGCTATTGCTTTCAAAGTGCTGAAATAACTTCGCTTTTTTCTGTGGGTTTCTGTCCAAGTTTTGGACCAATTTGCTATGATTCTTTTAAGTTACATTAACAGACTGTCACTTTGCTGCAGATACACAACTGTTATTGTAAGTGTTAACGAAATACTGTCAGGTATATTGAAAAAAAAGCCTACTACATTTATCTCATGGATTATTTGGGTTTTTTTGCTTACAGGTTGCACCATTGTGCTTAGGAAGAGCTGGAGCATGTGTTGTGACCGTAAAACTGTAAATTTTCTCTATGAAGGTGACATTCTTCTCAAGCAAACCACCAGTGCACCAATAAACAAACACAAGGTGCAGGATATCTACCACAGCAAAATGCTTGGTCTCAAGCAAACATGTACATGTTGTTCTTACGGACCAATATGAAGCACTTTTTAAAAAATTGGTTTTGTTACCCATATGTTACAAGGATTCTATTTGTAAGAAAATCAGCTGCAACCAGACGGTTGCCAGCAGAAGACTTCTGCTTAGGGAAGTGCTGAGAAATGAGTAAACTCATTAGTGAACTCACTATAATGATCAGATGTTACAGATCCAGGACCTGGATCCCCCAAACATGCAGAGGAATGATGCTAGAAATGCATACACTTCCACTGCTATAATTGAGGCTCTCTCTGGGTGGAACAAATTACAGGATTGGACCATGTATATTTTGGCTATGTTGGCTGTAGGTATGTGAGCGATTACAATGCAGGCTGACAAACCAATGCAAACCATTGTAATGCCTGCCTTGGAGATGAAGTTGTGTATTTGGTGAATCTTTTGCACTTTTACAATCATTCCTAATTTAGCAAACTTTTTATTTAACCAAAGCCTTATTTTAAATATTGTTTTATTATGCTAACAGAAATCTGCTATTTAATACTTTCTGCCAGATTTTTGCCATGCAGTGTGTTTTTTTGATTTTTCAGTTTTTATGTGAGATGCAGAACATCATACCTTTTTCTTTACTTTGATTCTTATATTTACTTTGCTATTTTTAAGGAAAAATCTGTAAGCATGAGTTATCAGAAGAATTCTGAAGTGTGATTAGAAGTTAACCAATTTAGTATTTGCACTTTGGGATTTTTGAAGCATTCCATTATATCCAGACGAATTACATTTTTACATGAGGCTGTGCACTAATTTGAGAAGTATAATTTTGTAAGATGAAACAATTATCTATCTTTCCAGTAAGGTTATTCTGAAGTGTAAAGGGTCCAATCCTGCAAGGTGCTTACCTGCCACCACTGAAGCATCTTGCAGGATGAGCTGTATGAGCCTCGCAGGATTGTATGAGATCGGTTACCTTATTTAACAGTTATCTATTTTTATTTTTTTTCAGGTGTTTTATAGTTTGCCTTTGTTGAGCCCTATGCTGTTACACAGAATTGCTTTGAACAGTCTGAATCTTCTCAGAGTCTTTTTGTATTTGCTTTTCTGTGCCTTGTTCCTTACGTTTCCGAAGCAGTAGGTTAATACGTGTGACAAGAGGAAGATGCGAGCTCGTTGAATGTGTTTCAGAAGTTTGAAGTGTCTGATACCCAAAGTCTTTGTACATTGTAATTTTAAATGTGTTAATGCTCTCGGTGAACTATTTATTGCTTTAAAAGAAATTAGTAAGCCGTGAACCTTTGTGAAGAAACCTGCCCTGTTTGCAATTGAATACAGCTGAACTTAACCGCGGCCTGCTTGCGCTGGCGCCTGCCCTGACTACCTCCGTGCGCGACCGGCCCACGCGCAGCCAGACACGTTCCGTGTGCCGCCCCTTCCGCGGCCCCCCAGCTTCGCACGGCGGCGGGGGGCGGGGCCTGGGGCGCGCCTCCCCATTGGCTGAGGGCCGTCTCCCGGTGACGGCGACGCCAAGGGCAGGTGGGTGGGGGCTGGCTCGGGCTGGCGCATGCGCAGGAGGCGCTGCGCGGCCAGCGGTGGGCGCGATGAAGGTGAGGCTCTTGAGTCGCTCTACCCGCGGGACAAGGGCTTTGCCGGGGAAAGAGGGGCGCGGAGGGC
This sequence comes from Psittacus erithacus, assembly GCA_009867235.2. Taxonomy (NCBI): domain Eukaryota; kingdom Metazoa; phylum Chordata; class Aves; order Psittaciformes; family Psittacidae; genus Psittacus; species Psittacus erithacus. The sequence goes on along the minus strand of WYDI02017928.1, from coordinate 22,036 downwards.
GGCGGGGTGAAGGCGGGCGGGGCCGTGGTTTTAGCTCCGCGCTGGGAGATCCGGGTCGGGGACGTTGAGCGGGCCCCGCCGCGGGCGGTCTGTGCTTGCGGCCTGGGTGGGGAGAAGCGCGGCGGGAGCCTGCCATCTCGTGCCGGCCTCCATCCGTGCGGCGGACCGGGCTTCCTCAGGCAAGGCCTCTCCTGCTGCCGGCCCGGCCCTGACAGGTCGTGGGAGGCGCAGCCTCCGGCCCGGCTGCTCCTCACTGCCACGGGTGCCCGAAGCCGTTACTGCTGGGTGTCGAGTCTCCCACTGTGCCTTTATGGTGGCCCTGGCGAGGAACCATCGTGGGGCGCCGGTTAAACAGGATGGGGCAAACGGGAAAGTTTCTTATTCAGACCCCTCGGGAGGTTTAGTTTATGCGATCCTGCCCACTAAGAGTATGAAGAGCTGGAGTTTGCCTGCGCTGCCATCGTGATTTTCTTCATTGTTGGCTTATTACAGATTTTATTAAATTTTTTTTCAAAATCAAACATAATTGTCAGATGTTCTTTGTGCTTGTGGCGCGTAGTGCTCATGGCTTTACACTTCTTGTGAGTAAAATGCAAATTTAGTGTGAAGAATGCCTCAGTTTGTGTGTGCCCAAAAGGATGGGAACCTTTGGCAGGGACTCAGGTAAGCCTGCCTCGTGTTTGGTGGACACCAGGTGTTTGGGTTTATCTGATGACATGAGAGGGAAAAGGTCATGATGGCAAGCTGTGAAGTGAAACAGTTGTGGGCTTTATCTTACACCCAAGTTACAGAAAAATCTGTGCAGGCAGCGTGAAAGGAAGTTGAGAAACTTCACTGGTTGAAAGTCGGAATCTTTATGATTGAATAGGTTTGCGATCTTAGCTTGTAAGACGCAAGAATTCAGCATAAAAGAATAGTTATGTTTCTTTCAAGGAGTCGATGTTGAGCTTACAGTGGTTTGCACACTGAGGATGCTTTCTGGTCCCAGGCTTTTCCATGAAATTTAGAGAGCTAACCATTCTGGTCTTTGGACAGGAAGGGAGAGTCTGATGGTTTTGGGGGTTTTTTTATAATTCTAGGAGAAAGAAAAAAAAATACTAGTTGTAATAGAGTCTCAGTAGTTCTCAGTGCAGACTAGACCCAGCACTAGAAATCTCAGTTTTCTAGCGCAAACCAAAAGATTTATATGTGGAATTTTGCTACTTTGGTGCATTACAGTCACCTGGAAGTGGAGTTGTGTTTGAGTTTTTGTTGTGGTTTGGTTTTTGTTGTGTTTTTTTTTTTCCCCTTCATAGTACTCAGTTGCTAACATGTTAGGAACTATTGTTACAGGCTTACATTTGTAGGATGTGTAATTTCCCACTTCTTTTTTCTCCCAGCAAGTATTCAGCCTATCGGAAAAAGCTTGGTCTGGTTCCCCTGTGCAGTTTGCTTGGCAGAAAACTTTGGGAAATTTCCTTGCCGTAACAGGGTAAGATTACAAATATTTATTGCATTTCTCCAGATAAATCACTGATGAAGAAAAGGGATTATTATTTTCTATGTTTACCTTTTTTTAGAGGTGATCATGCTGTGAAAATTTTTGATCGTCATGGTCAGAAGAGAAATGAAATCAGCTTACCAGGGTAGGTGCTAAGATGGGTTTAAATTATTTTCTTTGTTTTCTTTAACAATGCTTCTCTTCTGGTGAGGTGTTTGTACAATGTGAGAACTTTTTGGAAGAGGTACTATCTGGTGAACGCACCTGGAAAAGAAGACAAACTGATGAGCATGTACGGAATCAGGGACAGGAAAAGCTGAATTTCTAGTAAGCTATCAAGGATAGTCAGAAAAACATACTGTTATACCCAAAGCACTCCTTATTAGTAATAAACTCAGTCTGCTTCATTAAAATGTGAGAAAAAGATCTGTCATGTTAAGAACATAATGAGGTTGTAAACAATATCTTCATGTCATGCTGATAGCAACTGCATTCTTGCTACTTTTGGTTTTCTAGTAATTTGTTATGACAGCCTTGCTGAGGAAAGATACCCTCTTGGTTTAGTGCTTTTGCTTATGTCACTGGCATGATGTATACTGTATATTGGCAATTTTGCTCTAGATCCAGACTGTAGTTCTGAAGTGAATCTCACTGTTCTTCCTGTTTATCATACTTTGGATCACAACAGAGAATAGTGTTGGGAGTGTATGAACTAGATTCCTTTCAGATGAAATTTAAAAGTCATGTGCTTTGGAAAATGCAGCCTAGCTGCTAACAGACAATCAGTCCATAGGAACAGGTTAGGTATGGCCCAGAGGAAGCCTCCCTGGGTGCAGTGTGATCTCAGGTCATCATACCGTTTTGCTATGTAAATCTACTTTTATTGGGCACCATTGCTGCCTAATGTTTCAGTAGTTTCATTTGTGTACTTCTCATTTCTTTTTAGTGTTTTACCTGCTCTTAGATTAAATCTTCATGTAAATTCTTGATTTTTTTTATTTCAAACAACCTGATTCTTTTTAGTTAAGGTGGAGCCCTCACTCATGGCAAAACTCCCACTAAGGCTTTAAATCCAGAGTCTCTAATCTAGAAGTCTTAAGTTTCATTTCCGGAATGTCACTTGCATATTTCCATATCCTTGATAGATACGAGCCAGAATCACTTAGCTCCCCAAGACCTTTCTAGAAGTCCAGTTTTTGCAGTTCATGGTAGTTGCCACCTTGCAGGAAACCAAGATACACAGTTATTATTATTCATATTGTCTTTACCAGACTTGCTTGTAGTTCCTGCATCATCTCGTTGTCCTGGTTAGGAGCCATTCATAATGTGGACTGGCTATGTCAATGTATTTTGCTTGGTAACATAGCTCACTTCGTTCTTCGCTGTATTTTGCGTAAGGTATGATAAATGCTGTTTCTCTCTAGCAAACTGCCAGAAGTGAGGAAAGCTGTGTACAGTAAGTAGGTGAACTCTGAGAAGAGGTTGTGTTGGACTGGGGATCCTCTCCTGTCATGTGGGTTGGTGAGGAAGGTGGGGTCTGTCTTACCGGTAGACCCTTACAGCACTATTGATGGATAGGGTGACCCTTGCCTTCAGGGAAACATATAACATCTAAACCAGTTTTAAGATAATGTTGTGTTCTCATGGCAAGGCAGAGAACTTGTATAATAAACACATACACGAAAGCTTATTGAAATAATTAACATCTGATTATGGTAGTTTAAATAGCACTGACTTTTTGAGGCCCACCAGTAAATCTTCTGCCTAGATTAGGTAGTTCTTTTATATTCTGATTTCCAGCCTAATTATTACTATTAGAGTAAAATTTAATTTTTGCAATATACAGTTTAAAGAAATAAATGTACTTATATGGTTCTTCCCCTCAGGCCAAACTTTGCTTCTTTATTTATTGGTTAACTGTTAACCAACTGCAGTTTTTAACTGCTATATCTCTCCTTATGTAAGAATGGAGTTCAGAATGTCAAATATTTTCTGTTCTACTAGTTGATATTATAAGTATCTTCTCACCATTATGCTGATAGAATTTTCCTTTCTTGTTTATCAATCTGTAGTTTTCCCTATTTTTTTCCTTTTTTTTTGTATTTTTGGCCTTGTTATTCCTGCTCTTGGTGTTCTAATTGCCTGTGAAGTATTCATGGGTGCATTTTGGAATTACACCATACTTAGTCTCTAGAGTAAACTGCTGAGGTTTTGAAAAGAAAGAAGAAACTGAAACTGAAAGTTTATTGGATTAGTTTACAGCAGTGTATGTTTCAGTAGGACACTTCTGAAGTTGCTTGCATTAGGAGTTTTCATTTGAGTGGTAATGGGAGTGACATTTTTCAGAGAGAGAACTTTTTAACCTGTCAGCTTACTTATCTAGAGAGGAGTGGTGTCAGATGGCATAGGTTCTTATACTGCTGTGTATGGTGCTTTAAATATTTGTTGTAAACAGCACCGTTTCCCATTCACTAGGGACTTGTGGGTAAGTCTGCCCTCCTCTTTATTCTGGCAACTATTTGCAAGTAGAGGTTTTTCCTGTTTCTGCATGGGTTTCTTGTTCAAGTTTATTATGCTTTTTGAACTGTGACAGAAATAATCCCAACAACTGAATAGCCTCTAACAAAATAGAACCTTACAAGAGATTTTCACTGTTTCTTGAAAATCAAGGTGGCAGTGTTTCAAGTATTAGAATGTGGGTAGCAGTGGCTTTTCTATGGCTTTCCTTTCAGGTCCTGTCATTTCAATGGCGTTTGAGTAAGGATGTGATTGCTATAAAAGTACACTTCGCAGATAAATCTGCAGTTTGTCGTGGGTTTGCTTGGGAGGCAAATGGAAGGACAGGGACTTCAGCTGAACAATTCTAGCTATTTCTGTGAACTTACAAACATATTTTAGCATCATTAGTGAAAGTCGTTCTTTTTTTCTTCAGTGACTGTGTTGCTATGGACTGGGACAAAGACGGAGATACTTTAGCAATAATCACAGACAAATCTAGTGCCATATTTCTGTGGGATGCAAACACAAACAAAACAAGCCAAGTAGACAGTGGACTGAGGTAAGATTTTATTTTTAAGGTATGTATTTGAAGACTTGGATCACTGAGGCTTGTTGATGTGGAGGATGTATTGCAAAAATCATCTTTTTATTGGAGTTCTCATAACACATATACCATTAAACTAATATGCTACAGTTCATTGCTAAATTCTTTCTGGTATGATTTGCTGGTTTTGCAGTGTTTGTGGTAGATGGGGTTTTGTGTCTGGTAGAGGTTTTGTTTCTTTTTTAATTGTCAGCAGTGCTGAAGTCCCCAGAGAGCTTGTCTTCACTGTTTCCACTGTTCTTTCAATGTGGTAGCAACAAGGATGGGTGTATTTTTTTGTGTATTTGCACTGGTTACATTTTCTCCAAAGTATTCACGCAAGTAAAATGGAGCCTTAAAGTAAGGGAAGTGATTTTAGTGGTGCTAGGATTTTTTTCCCCTTGGATTTATAAGGTGGCTAAAATGCTATTCAAAAAGTAGACTGGTTTAGGGTGGGAGGAGATATCTAAAGTGATCCTACTGTAAGGTTCAAATCCCTGCCTTTCTGAATTTGGCCACAGGCTTAAAACTGTTCGAAAACTTACATAACAGTCAAGCACTGGGTTAACAAATAAGCTGGGTTTAACAATTAAACTTTTAGTTTCTTTGAATCTATTCCACTAAACTATTGCATTCCACATTAACATTCTGCTTGTAGGAAATGAATGTCTTGTGTTTGTTAGGCCACTCACCTGAGTAGGGAAACAGCTAATTTTGGATGCTGCTTCTATTTTATTTACATGAGTTGAAACAAGCATTCCTTCTGATTTAACCCTTCATTTCTAAATTTCCTTTGGTTATATTTTTGGCAGAGTTTCGGTGCTGGGTTTTTTTGTTTGCTTTTTTGTTTTGTTGTTGTTGGGGTTTTGAGGGTGATAGTCAAAGATACCAAAATTGCAGTGTTCTAACCATTAGATTAAGAAAAACCACAATTGCAGATGGAAAATTTTGGGGGGTGGAAGGATGTATGATGATTTCTGTGAGGGTGGGCTTTTTTTTTCTGGTTTTAGATTGAAAACTCCATATCTGGAATAGAAATTATTCCATATTTCCATTAACATGTACACTTGTATTTTTTAAAGTTTGTTTGAAATACTGGATATTTGATTATGGGATATTTCTATATGTAACAACCTGGTATCCTGTATGTGTATGTTGAAACTGAATTTGAACTGTACTGAAACAAAAAATAACTTCTGTACAAGTTATTCCACTCTGAAAAAGTAAAAGAATTGTCACTTTGCACAAAATATAGTGACTTATTAACCTATACATGATTCAATGAAGCTGTTTTGAAGATTGTTGGTAGAATTTTGAGTCGCATGTTAGAAAACAGTTTCAAAACAAGCAAATGAGTGTACATACAAGTGTGACATTTGAAGTGATTACTTCTTCCTACTGTCTAATGAATATTATGTAGCATTATGTATGTATCTGGTTCAGGTATTTGTGGATTACTCATTAGCCATTACATATTATTGTTTATTAGTTATTACATTATCAACAACACTCCTTGTTAGCGCAGATGTAATGATTATTGTTGATAATCTTCTTTTTTTGTGAAATACATCAACTTTGGCAATTTTTTGTTTTCCCAAGTAGAGGGCTGGGGGTATTTTTTTTAATAAGTCAGTTTTAAACTGTAGCATTAATATAATGAAAGCAATTTATGAAGATGCATGTATCGATTTTATTGTGTGAAGGAACAGATCTCTTCACGTGTGAACAAATATTTCGTGGGGAAGAGTAACTTGCCAGTATGCAAGCAAAAAAGACGATAGAATGGAATATGCAGTTACTGCAGTTCCTTCATGATCTTTCTGAAAATTGCTTATTGAAGGCAATCCTGCTGAAACAGGAATATATGTAAAACACAGTCCTCTTAAAACAGGAGTGTATCCCAACTGAAGTGTCTAATCCTTTTGTCACAGTATTATTGCTTAAGCAGAGTAAGCACTAAGATATATAAATGGTGTGATAATCAGGCTTTTCTGGTGTCCTCTTCTTTTTGAAATCAGAAAAGCACAAACAAAACCCCTCACCCACAAACCCAGTATATACTGGAGGTCATTTCATGTGTCAGTTAATACCTGAAATTTGTTTCAAATTGCTATTGCATGCTTACAGTAAGTTTAAAAAGATGGGAGAGGCATTGATGGAAATAACTGCACTAATTAGAATATTCTGAGTAAAATTGTTTTGCTTAAGAGGTTTTTTTAAAAAACATGGTGAATAGTACCCCTAAGTATACCCTTAAGTATACTCCAAATAGGCCTTGCTGTATCTGAAACTCAAAGTTCTGAAAGTATCTCTTTCTGACTTTCTTATTACATTGACTAGAACTAGACCTATTCACTTGGAGTTGGCTGAATCCATAGGATTATTGAAGTACAAAAAAGCAGTGCTGAAAGTGGAAAATTCTGCGTACCTTCATGGTATCTCTGAGTGGTTTATAGAAACTGCATATGTGGCCAAATTACCTGAGATTTCATTCAAGACTGTTAATGTTTGCAGGTGCATTTCCATTTGTACAAGTCTTACTACATTACCTCATATAACTTGTTATTACTTTCACTATTTTGTGTGCACTTAAATAATTCTAATACTTGTTAGAGAACATTTGCTAAATTTAAAAATGCTGCTTGGTGTGTGTGATTTCATAAACATCAAACCAAATATGCAAATGTTCTTATATTCAGGTACATGAAAAGACTCTTTACTATAGAAACTATTTTTTTTCTTTCTTTTAGGGATGCAATGTCTTTCTTACTATGGTCTCGAGTTGGAACTTTACTTGCTGTTGGAACCTCAAAGGGAAACTTACTTATATATAACCGACAGACTTCTCGCAAGATTCCTGTTCTTGGTATGTGCTGGTTTGAAATTAAGTTTGCATATGTGAAAATGGAATTTTTCTAATATACTTAGATTCCTTTTTAGTTTTATGTATGAACATGCAAGTCACAAATGTATTCATATTCAACTCGCACCTTCTGTTCTGTTGTACTTACCAGAATTTTTTTATAATATAGTAAGTTAAAAATATATATACACACACCTGATACTGCCTCATAGGAAACTTGTGTTTTCTTTCTTGGAAAGAATTTGCATGGCTGTTCTTGCTGCTGAATTAGTTTTCCTTACCTGCTTAGAGTATCTCTGGGCAGAAAGATTAAGAATATAGCACAGTCCCCAGAAACTTACTGCAAGGAAATGGAAGAACAGGGGCTGTGCAAGTTCCTATAAGGTCAAAAGCCTTACATCTGGGAGTAGAAGATCTGAAAAACAAACAAACAAAAAAAAAAAAAAAAAACAGAAAAAAAGAAAACCAGAAAAAAACCAGAAATCTTGAATTTGGAATTGTGCCTTTAAGTTGGTTTGCATTCTGACAATCTGTGTTTGGGTGGCCAAATAGAGTATATTTCATCCCAGCTTTTCTTTATGGTTGTGTTCATTTGTGTTGTATAGGTTTCTTTCTTTTCCAGGTAAGCACACTAAGCGGATTACTTGTGGTTGCTGGAGTAGTGAAAACCTTCTGGCTTTAGGTGGTGAAGACAAAATGATTACTATAAGCAATCAGGAAGGGGATACTATAAGACAGGTAGTGTTTATAAACCTCATTTGATTTTAAGGCATACATTAATACTCATGGTTCCTGAGAAAGCTGGGACCAGTGGGAGCTTATGCCTTTTCAATACTCCTACTTTCAAGGACAAGGACCCTTTGGGAAACCTCGTGCAGGATGAAGGCATATCTAAACATCTGAGTGTCTGTATTACGCGACTTGATTTATGATAGTAGCATCTCTGCAATTCTGCTGTGGTCCTGCCTAACTATGCTTCTCTCATCGCTGATGCTGTTCTGTATCTTAAAAGATGGTCCTATGACTGCAGTCTTATGTTTACTTCCCCAGTAGCAGCACTGGACAGCTCTCACATGGCTTATCATAGAATCAGCTAGCTTGTAAAAGACCTTCAAGATCATCAAGTCCAACCATTCCCCAGCACTGCCAAGGCTACAACTAAACCATGCCACTTACGGCCTCGTCTGTAAAGTTTGTGAGCACTTCCGGGGTGGTGACTCCACCTGCCCTGGGCAGCCTGTTCCAGTGCCTGGCCACCCTTTGCAGAAGAAACTGTTCTTGATCTCCAGTCTAAACTTCCCTTGGCCACAGCTTGAGGCCGTTTCCTCTTGTTCTAACACTTGCTACTTGGGAGAAGAGACCAGACATCTCCTGGCTCCATCCTCCTTTCAGGCATTTGTAGAGAGCTATAAAGTCCACCCTGAGCCTTCTCAAGATTAAAATCCCCCAGGTCCCTCATCTGTTCCTCATAAGACTTGTGCTCCAGGCCCTTCACCAGCCCCATTTTCCTTCTCTGGACCCACTCCAGCACCTCAGTGTCTTTCTTGAAGTGAGGGGCCCAGAACTGACGGTAGCATGTCGTTATGATCCAAATGGAAGTTGTTTTTTCTCCAACTTTTTTCTTAGTTTTGATACTAAATGCAGTAACAACTCTTAACACTAGTATGTACAGAATGCAGAAATAATGCAGTTATTTATCATGAGTATTTGCTACTTTAACTGTTGATTTCTCAGCCTGAACTTCTTTCTTGCAGACCTCAGTGAGCTCAGATCCCAGTGATATGCAGTTCTCAGTTATGAAGACTGATGAAAGAATATCAACCAGGGAAAGCACAGTAAGAAGTCAATACAAAATACTGCTAAAAGTGTTCATCTGATGTTTCAGGGTTTTTGCTGGCAACCAGTATGAGCCAGGAAGCAGTTTGTTCCTCCTTTATTTAAAATTTGGTGTTGGAAGATTTTTTTTTTTTTTACCCAAAAACTTTCATTTAAAGTAAAGCCATACACCTTTGTTCATTAAGGATGTGTTCATGAAGAGTGCAGTCATTAGCAGTATGACAGGTAGCAGGGCAGTTTTGTAGTCCTTCATTGGAGTAAATGTTACTTAGCACCAACTGAAAACATGGGTATGTTATCAGCGTTGTTCTCAGACTAAAGTTGAAAACACAGCACTGCACCAGCTACTAAGAAGGAGAAAAATAATTGCTACAGCTGAACCCAGGACAAGTAGGTAACATAATAGATGGAGATGTGTGCAGGGAATTAAAGTACATACAGTATAAATACAGAACAGTATATGAAACGTGGCAGGTGAAAATGGAGCAAGACTGTCAAAATTGCAGAGATGTTGCCTTTCAGAGGGCTGATTTTCAGGTGTCTGTTTTGGGAACAGAACACTGCTCTCTAGGTTCACTTTATGCAACCCTCATCATCAGCTAGACTAGAAGCCCCGGTGTCAGTCTTCTAGTGTGAATGTTTTCCTGCCTGTGCCTAAATGGCTACAGTTTTATTGTCTCCATCATCTTTCTTGAATGATTCAAAGTCCATCGGGTCAGTCACTGGGGAAGTACAGAAAAATGGGGTAACGATAACGGTGAGCAGAGCATGGTATTAAATGATCAGCAGTGAACTACCAAGACAAAACAAAAAATTTGTGGGTAAAAAGGTGGTACTGTGTTAGAATTTGTCCAGATCTATGCACTTATACAACATACTAAATTCTCACAGATTTAATCTATGGTGTATAGGTGTCAAAAAACCAGTTTTTTTCCCATGTTTACTTTGACAGGACCTCTAAGAGTTTTTTGCTTCTTTGCATGGAGTGAAATGGTTTTTGCTTCCTAGGTAAATTTAATTAACAGATATTTTGAAAATGCAGGAACCGAGGATTTCAGTCTTGATTTCTTCTGCTGCTTTCTGGAGCACACAGTAGCCTGGGCTTCGTAGGTTTTTTTTTATTACAGCTCCCAGATTTGCTGTACAATGTTAGGCAACATTCTGTGATTCTGTAGTTCTTGGTGTTTGTGCTTGGATGGTCTGTCAGCAGCTCTAAACCGCATGGCATTTATTGTCTGTCTAGGTATTGTCTATATGTAGGTATCTTATTGGATGGGGGGGGGCTTGGCATAGTAACAGTTACCTCTGGGCAGTTACTTATGACTTAAACCCAGAAAACCAAACAGAAAACACAAGTTGGATCAAAATAAGTAGTACTAGGCTTAACATCTTGCCCTGCAACAGAGCATAATTCTTGTAATTTCGTAGAATAATTAAATAATATTTCTTGAATACCCATTAAGCTGCAATAGAATTATAAACAAGTTGTTTTAAAAGGCAGAAGGTATACTTTCTATATTTGAGGTAACTTTAGGAATTATAGGTCAGCATTTGAGTTTGTAATCCTGGATTAATGAATTTTAGGTTAACACATGCCTTCTTTCTCAGTTTAAAAATACCAGTGTTGTATTTCATTCTTCCAGCTCTTATTTTAGGAATAAACCATTGTCTGTTTTTCAGACGAGGAAAATTGGAACAGAAGGTAATGCAAAGTAAATTTATAAACAGTCCTTCATCTTTGTCAAAGAATAAGGTGAAACAAGCTGCTCCTCCTTGCTCTAAAGTAATTTCTAAAATAATCTAAAAAAACCCCAAAGGTCAGTCTGTCTTCCACTATGACATTAAACATCTCTATGGAATTCTTTAAATAAAATGCAGTCACTTAGAATTATATCAACTGTAAATACTGCATGTTTAATACACACTGAACAGGCTGTTTCTTTTGGAATTGTCTTTCTGTCTTTGAAATCTAATCAAATTACTTGAGATACCAGTGTTGTGATAGTCTTCCCTTCAACCTCACAGATAAAAATTCTGTGAATCAAAAAACATACTGTAGTTCAAGTGAGAGTAGTCTAACAGGGTAACTCCATGTGAACTGCTGCCTTTTCCTCTGAGGAAATGGAGCTGACTTAATACTTCAGTAGGGAAAAGTCTTGAATTTGAGATGTGTGTTCTGTTGGGCTTGCATTTAGGTCTGTGAACCACTGGCTCACAAAGGGACAATCCTGAAAATCTCTTCCACTGTTGAAAATAATTCAGAATTAAGATCCATGGGACTCTTAAGGATTATTAAAAGTCCTAAATTTTGTCTTTTAGTGAAGATGTAGGGCTTTATTTTAAAGTGATGCCATTCTTACCAAGTTAATTTTTCTTTTCATTCATTGGCAGGTAAGTGTAGTGGTCGGCAAGAGGACTCTCTTTCTTTTTAATTTGAATGATCCTGATAACCCGATTGATCTGAAATTTCAGCAGACTTATGGCAGTATTGCATCCTACAGATGGTGAGCAGAGCTAACTTAACGAGGCATTCTGATGTTAACAAGCTGAAGACTTTCCCCGTAGTTCTGATAAATGCTGGATATCAAATCATATACACTGAATTTTTCTTGGATGTATTGTTGCCTTTTTAATAATTCTTTTCAAAACACAAGTCTGCATTTTGTAATTATTTTACCTGGCAATTCAATGGCTATATAAAAGCAGTATTTTCAAATATAATTGCAGTTGGTATGCTCAGCTTTAGAACACTGATACTGTTGCTGTCTTGACAGTAGCTTAAACTGAGGAGGTTATAGGTTGTTTTTTCTTTGGAAGAGTAACTAACGAAAGAGCTAGGGGTGGAGTTGTATCCTTCAGGCAGTTTGTTGGTTTACAAGTTGTGCAAAGTTCTTGGAGGCTTCCTTCTATGTAATCCAATTGATAATTGTCTTTTGAAGAAATCCCAAGCTAGAAGTTCCAACTCTGCACTGAAAAATCAACTGTGCTTTTTCTGTATCTTTGAATCATGACACCACGTCTTTTAATGCCAGTTCAGTTAATGCGTAATTGACATTTACCCTTTTACACTAGAACTGTGTAAGAAGACCTGTAGCTATATGCGTCTTAATTTATGGCCACATGTCTAGCAAGGCATACCTGGGCTATTTCCCAGACCATGATTTCTTTGCAACTAAGCTGATGAAATATTGTTTGAATTCATCCTTACATGCTGTAACTATTTCTGAGTTAACCTCATTGTTTCTACTTGACACTATGAGAAAGTAAACAGACCATGTATTCACAAATACAGATTGTAGCTTTGGTATGTCCACTGTTTTTGCAGTAGTATGCCTTAAGTGCACAGTGACTGGTATTACTATTTTTAACATAGCTTTGATGAGACTAAGTCAGCCAGAACTTTGAAATGAAAGTTTCTGTCTTATGATATGCTTATTCCAACAAAGATACTGGAGATCTTTCTCTTGTCATAACTGCCATGTATGCAGCTTGATGAAAGTGAAGTGGCATTATAGGATGTAAAAGAATGAACTCTGGGCACAAGCATGACTTTTTCCCTTTAGAATCTTTGGTTGTTTTTTCCTTAATCTATTTTATACTATGGTATTCTACATTATATATATAAATAATTTTATTATTTTTCCTATTAAAGGGAGGCATTGACAGTTACCTCAGTAGTCTGAAAGAAAATGCATTTTGCATATTGCATAAATAGATCTCTTTTCCTAATTGTTGTGTTTTTTTGTAACAGGTATGGTGATGGCTACATTATGATTGGTTTCTCACGAGGGTATTTTGTAGTAATCTCTACACACATTCGTGAGATAGGTCAAGAAATCTTTCAAGCTCATAATCATAAAGATAATCTGAGCAGCATTGCTATATCACAGTCATTAAACAAAGCTGCATCGTGTGGAGACAATTGGTAAGTGGTAGATTTATACATCAAGAATGGAATTCATCTCACTTAACTGTAGCTGTTAGGCATTAAAGCTAGACTCCCCAAGGCTTCCAAATGAAGAAGTCAATGCAGAGAAGGTGAGAGGACCTGCTCCATGGAGCTACCTCTCTGCCTAAAGTTAGGAGAAGCTAGTTTTTGACCAGGATTTCTGCAATTGTAATTAACCACAACAGTAAAGGTTATTCCTTTTGATTCTTTCTTTTTCTGTTATGATACTTGGCTACAAAATTGTTGATTGGACATAAACATCCACTTAGCAATAGGAGAACAATTCATTTAAAACTGTACTGAGTATGTTGAGATCCTCTTCCCTGGTGTTTGATCTTACCTTCAGTCTAGACAAAAGTATAAATGTGTGAGCAATTAAGGAAGAAAATAGAGAGTGTGGAGTTTTCCCAAAATAGGTTGTGCATATGATGGAGTATCTTCTTTAGCTCCTTGCCTGCTACTCCCTGCTTCTGTGATACCTGAATTCTTTAGCAAAACCAGAACTGAATGGTAGTAGCAGTCAGACTGTTCTGTCTGTCGTCAGTTCTGTTTGTGGCACTTGCATATCAAGAGTGGTATAGCTGTGAGCAAAACATGGTGCAACTTCAAGCACTTCAGCTGTTGTACAATAAGTGTTATTTCTTTAAGGAGTTCTTTAGCATATTGAGTCACATGGCAGCATAAGTAAACTCTTATTCTGTCCCTTTTTATGTGAGGCAGGATTGAATGCTAATTTTTTACATCTGTGTTTCAAGTAATGTTTGTCCATCAGGAATGTGTTTCTAACCTAACCTGTATTGTAGCAGGTCAAAAGGGACTAAGTGCGTGTGTTTCCTACTCCCAAGTTCTTTTGAATTGGATTTGTGCCTTTTCCTCAAATTTTGGTTCTCTGAGCAAATCTTTTTGCACAGCGATAGTGAGATACAATTTAGGGTGATGGAGAATAATGAGTGTCTGTTGCTTTTCAAGAAACAGAAGGCATTTTGAATTTCTGTCTATTTAGGCTGTCTTGATTGGGTTGGTTTTCTTCCAGTTCATGATGACTGAAATTTAAATTGGTGAGAATGACTGTTTATTTTTGTTTTAGTATTAAAATCCATGACCTGTCAGACCTGAGGGAAATGTATGCCATAATAAACTTGGATGATGAAAACAAAGGTATGTTAACAGTCTCCATGAGGACAGAAATTATTACAAATAAGGTAAAACAGAATTTTGGTGGTGACACTGTTTACATGGATGAAAGTACTGTTGTAGGAAGAAGCTGTTATGTATAGCACTTTACCATAAATTCCTTCTTTCCCAGCTTATATTTATTAGGTGACACATAGCAAAATGGAGATGTATTTTATCTGTTCAAAGTATAGAGAAGTACACCTATCAGAATATTAATGTTTTGGTTTTTTGAATCTGTCATACAGTGTATTTAGATTACTAAAATAACTCCTTAACTGGTTTCTGCTTCTTTACAGGTTTTTTTGGTGGTTGAGGTTTTTTTGTGCTTTTCAGTATCACTTGTACTGGCATATAGACACTTAATCTGTTCTCATCCTGATACACAGGATTTGTGCCTGTGGCTTCCAGAACATTCTTACAAGATTCTATTCTTCGGTAATGAGATACCACCATTATCTCCTCCTGTAGTATCCATAAATACTTCAGTTATTGCCAACTCTTCACTCTTAAGAAAACTCTAAATTGGTACATTACAGGTTTGGTTTGAGTGATTCCAGTTGATCTTGGAGTTCTGTTAATCGGTTATGTTTGAGTACGTTAGTACGTATATTCCTTGATATGAATTCCTACAAAGCAAAATAATTGTTTCTTCGTTTCAGTAGTAAAAGATTTTTTTTTTTAATTTTGTTTTTTTTCCCCAAAAATGTGTGAATGTTTTAGGTGTAGACAAGCTGGCTTGGACAGATGATGGACAGTTGTTGGCAGTATCTTCACGAAGAGGATCCCTCCATGTTTTCTTGACAAAGCTTCCAATCCTTGGAGATGCTTGCAATACACGGATTGCATACCTCACTTCCCTCCTTGAAGTTACTATAGCAAATCATGTGGAGAGAGTATGATAACTTTTTCCTTTTAAACTTCTTTTAGATAGAAGTAAAGTAAGTATTAGTAGTGGATGAAAATTGTTTTGTTTTGTTTTCTTACAGGAGCTACCAGTCACAGTCTCTGTTGAAGTAGAGCCAAGTTTTGTGGCTATTGGTGTTTATCATTTGGCTGTAGGAATGAACAATCGGGCTTGGTTTTATGCACTTGGAGAGAATAGTAAGCATAAATTTAGTTCTTTCAAAATTACTTCATTATTGTGTTTTGTGAATTCAGTGTTGTGTTTAGGAGTTCTGAACATTACACATTGTACAATAACAACTTGAATTGCCATATGGTCTTGTTAGGACCAGATAATGATATTCACAGGCTGAAGCAGTAATGACAAGACATTGTAAATAATAGAAATAAAACTTTAGGTTCAAGGTAGTTGTAATAAATTGTAGAATGTTTCTTTTTTCTTTTTTCAGATCATGTTGTTAACCAATTAAAGACTTCTAGGCTTTTGAGACATTATTGGAAAATGTCTTTAAATATGAAGTTTGGCAAAGTACCTGGGGACTATATGTTTAAACTATATTATATATGGTTTAAACTGGTACATTGGTAGATGTTCATGTCGCTTGCATGGGGCAAAGTAGAATGGTTATGCTATGTCCAAATTTTAGACAGTGGATTTAAAGTTTTCTTGCCTCTTTGTGCATCAGCTTTTTTGACTTAATACTGCATTAATCAAAACTGTAAGAATACTAGTCAGAGTTGCATAGGAAGAGAGTTTCTTGCGCTTTCTAACCAGGTTTCTGACTGCTAAGAATAAAGTCTGTTTACATGTGACCCATCCCCTCTCTGCTTAGTTGCGAGGTTTTCACACCTGGCTACTGAGCTGCAGATTTAGACAAGCGAAGACCTATACAAAATAAAATATTTTTACCTTTTATTTTCTGTTTTAATTTCGTAGATGCAAAAAAGCTTAAAGATGTGGAGTACCTGGGGACTGTAGCCAGTATAGACCTTAATTCCGATTATGCAGCTGCTCTCTTTGAGGGTAAAGTCCAGTTGCATATGGTAAGAGCTCTGGCAATTTCGAGTGCTGAAGTAATGAGTTGATCTAAGCTGAACAAGTTAATGTTTTAATTTAAAAATTGAGATAAAATTGAGTGATCTTCAGTTAATGGGGATAAAAAAATAAAAAGTGTTTAGAATTTTTTGCTGGCTAACTAAAATATAAAGGTGACTTCCTGTGGACTTTAGCAATATAACCTAGTCTGAAACAGGTGAAGAAAAAGTGTTTCCTTATGAACTATTTAACAAGTTTTAATTAAAAAATCTCTGGGGGAATGTGACAGAAGTTGTAAGGGATGCACAGGTTTGTATTAATCTTATTTCCTTACAGTTTGATACAGGCAAAACTGTAATACTTCATTGTTAACAGTAGGGTTTTTCAGTTCATTCTGTTCTTCATAATTAGATAGAAGGTGAAGGTTTGGATGCTCAAGAAGAACGAGAAACTCGACTCTTCCCAGCAGATGATGAGAAATACCGGATTTTGTGCCATGCTTTAACTAGTGACTTCCTCATATATGGTACAGATGTAAGTATTGCTTCTGTCTGAATTATTTGTATTATTACCTATATTTTTAGCACAAAAAAAAAAATTGTTCTGGGAAGTTTGCAGTTGATTATTTTCTATGCAAGAACTTTATGCAAATATAGTCAAATTTGCATTCAAGTTCCTTTACTGTTGCATTTATATGAGATGCATTGTCATGAAGATTAACTTTTGCTTTTACTAGTGTTTGTTGCAAAGCACTGATTTGAATAGCAAAATTTAATTCTATTGCATTAGTGAAAGGGTTGGCAATCAAAATGCCTTCCAGATAAAAGAAAATACATCACTTGCCTTGCAAATTTGTTTATTTAGGTGGTGATGTGATAGATGTGGACAAAAGGTACTAGGGTAAATAAGTGTGATAACATAAATGGACGTCTACTTATTATAGAAGCCTTTGCCTGAAGAGAATTTTTTTTTAGGTGGTTCAACAAAGATGGGAATTAGGGCACAGAGGAAGGATGTGAACATGCTTATGGATTTTTCTGGAGTTTTTCCTGTGCATGAGGAAGTATTTTCTGTTACTGAGAATACAGGGCACATTTGGCATTGTAGTATTGTGCTCCTTGTGACACAAACTGATGTATTGTCCTTAGAGGAAAGGCAGACTCACTATCTCTGGTGTTATCACTCTTTTGGTAACTTGAGTGGTTTTGCAGTAGCTGAGGGCTTTCCTACCTCCTCAGTACCTGAACTGGTACTAATAAATTTGAAGTACTAAATTCACAACTGATCAATTTGATGATGCAGATTTTACAATTGACATCAAAAGATGCCTTTAACTTTCTTTCTTTGTGCAACAGATAATGTGCATAAATCACAAATCTGTTTGTTTGCTTTTCTCCCCTGAATTAGGTACGTTTGTTCTTATAATGGTTTTCCTTTGGAAGCAAATTTTCCAGGTTTATATGAAAGTTAAGCTCCCAGTGAGGCAGGCATTTCCTCTTTTTAGAGAACTGCACAGGAAATACAGCTTGTCTCCACAAAGCAGTGAGATAAATACAATAGAAAACCCCTCAAGCCTCTAGCTCCTTCCCCACCTCCCAGAAAGCCTCCAGTTTTCTTATCCTGCCCAAAACCAGCTGTGAATGAAGAAGGAAGCCAAAAAACCCCACCTGGAAGTATTTTTCTTTAAACCTAACTCTTTTTGCTCAGCCCTCTTAAGATCAGAGAAACTACAGCTAAGTTAGGTATCTGCATGCCACTTACTGATACCATTATTAGTTTTTTTTTCTGTTATTTCTCGTTAGACTGGACTTATTAATTATTTCTACATTGAAGACTGGCAATATGTGAATGAATATCGGCATTCTGTCAGCGTGAGAAAAGTTTTTCCAGATCCCAATGGAACCAGATTGGCTTTCATAGATGACAAAAGTGATGGCTTTGTCTACTGCCCAGTAAGTTAGTGTGGGATACACAGACAGTTATATTTACAAGCAGGTTCTTCAACTAGATGGTGTTTCAGTAAACTTTTTGTCACTCCAGTTTGTATGCTGGTAGGAGAAATTGGCAAGAAGGCTTGAAGATAATAATACTGTAAGAAATTAAAATCTGTCATGTAAGATTAGGACAATTTTGTTATGTTAAGTTCCTGATCAGTAGTTTCAGAACTCTGTGTGTCTGTGTATTCAAATACAGATATTTTAGCCCATTAATAAGAGCTGCCGGTTTCACTGCCTGTCCCCATACCTTTTTTCCAAGAAAAGTAATTAACATTTATATAATGTGATTTTCTTCATTTACATCCCTTCTGAATCAAACTATTATGTTATTCAGAGTCACTGCTTATAAGAAAACTTTTTCTTAATACAATTTTCATATTTGTGTGCTATTTATAGTCTTTATTTTTAATCATAACTGGGATGAATATTTGGGTTGTCTCCTTAGCCACTTGCTAGTAATTTTATTGTTGCATTGTTTGTAGGTAAATGATAGATTATATGAGATTCCAGACTTCTCACCAGCTATTAAAGGAATCCTGTGGGAACACTGGCCGATGGATAAAGGTGTTTTTGTTGCTTTTGATGATGATAAAGCATACACCTATGTTTTTTACAAGGATGCCATTCAAGGTACTGTAAATGCTGTTAAAAACTTATTCACTCTTTCAGTTAATAAAGTAAAACATGTTCTGAGTCTTCATTTGTCTTAAATATTTTTATAATGCATGTACAAATAAGCAGTGGTACTGAAGTTTTGTAGTACAACTGGTGGGAAACTAGTTGCTTTATAGGTTTCTCTGTAAATCTTCAGCAAAGCATTTTGGTCACAACTCCCTAAGCTTCTTGCTGTTACAATCTTTCATCTGAAATTTACACTTTGTGCTTCAAAATTGTATTTTGGAATGCTAATGAGAAAATCTTAGGAGTAGGGTGACAAAACTTGCATTCACATACAGTTAACCACAGTCATAGGCAATTTCTGTAATTTTACAGAGAAACATTAAGAAATCTACCTACAAATATTTGGCAAATGACCTTTCTAGTTTAGGAGATTTATGTTATTTATGTATATTTGCTTTACTGAAAAATATGTGCTGTGCAGTAGATGATGACTAGCAGAATTAGATGCCCTGCAAGTCTGCATTATTTCAGCTGTGACTGTTTGCTACACTTCTTACCATGGAGGGATATTTTAAATGATGTCTTCTTTTCCTCCTGATCTTTGAATTTAGGGTCAAAGATTATTTTGGCAGGTGGCACAGAAGTCCCCTTTTCCCACAAACCTTTGTTGCTGTATAATGGAGAATTAACTTGTCAGACTCCGAGTGGGAAAACAAACAATATTTATCTGAGCACTCACAGGTTCCTTGGCAATTTGAAAGACTTTGGACCTAATGAGCTGACGCAAATGCTTACTCAGACTTTAATGTTGAAAAGGTACATCTGTGTTTTAATTATATTGTGTAAATTGTTTTCTTCTGTGCTTATAGCTCAGTACAGCATATCTTGGTGATTTAAAAATACCATGATGAATATTGATAAATTAGATTGATCCATGAGTCCATGTAGCTGTCTATACAGACCAAACTGAATAATTGGCCTAGTGGTGCTTTATTTGTTTTTCCACTATCAAGTAAAAGCTGAAGTAATTTGTTTCAGGGCTGCTTCAGGGTTCTGTGACAGTATCTCTTCCAAAACTGGCTGAAGGTGCTTCTTGCATACTCCCTACTGTAATGAAGTGATGTGAAATCGTTATAATGGAAGGAATGCCAGAATAGGGAAAGCAGATGGTTTCCTAAAAAAGTGTGGTGGAAACAGAACTGTTAAGTTATGCATTTGTATTTCTCCTTTCTTCCTGATGCCTCTCTCTCTCTCTATGACTTAGAATTAAATGCTTTTCATATATTCCTTACCATAGTATTAGGGAAGAAAAGAGTCAAGAGGGGAATTTTGTTTGACTCATACCTAAAATTAAAATAGTTTTAATAATGTATTTTACCTTGTAAAGGTTTTCTGAAGCATGGGAGTTGTGCAGACTTCTGAATGACCAGTCTGGGTGGAATGAGCTGGGCAAAGCTTGCTTATATCATATGGAGGTGGATTTTGCAATACGTGTTTATCGGACATTTGGTAATGCTGGGATGGTGATGTCACTAGAACAAATAAAGGTAAAATATAAAGTCCCCTTTAGAAAGGAAATGTGGTGATTTAATTCTTCTTTAAGAATTGCTGAGTTCTTATTTTCTGGGGATTTTGGTGCTTGGTTTTTGGGTTTTTTTACAGTAGAAGGTGAATTATTTTCAAGGGTGTTAATAGTTAATGAGGAGAAAATGTCCAAACCATCTTAACTGTTGCTTCGTTTTCTCTTTAAGTGGTTGCAGTCTCTACTGGAATGCACACCATGCCTTTCCGCATTTGCTTGAGAGCAGCAGAAAATATTTATGTCTCAGGCATTTGGAGGCTCTTTTTTCCTTTGTCATTTTTAAGAAAATGTTTAAGGCCACTATTATAATTACAAAAAAAAAAAAAAGGTCATATATTTAAAAGTGTATGAAATAGCACCCTAGAAATATAGTTCTGCAAACTGCAGGGTTTGGACAGTGTTAGCTGTAGTGACTTTGAGTTACAGTAAGAAAGTGAGGGCTTTTTCTGGTTTGTAGAATCCATTCAACACACATGTTTGTAAAGTACAAAAATGTGTTGTTTTGCCGTGCTTACTAGATTATGTTACTTACAACAATATTTTTTTTTTTCTCTTGGACTACTTTTGCACCTATTACATCATTTTACAGGGAATAGAAGACCACAACCTTTTAGCAGGACATCTTGCCATGTTTACTGGTGACTTTAATCTGGCTCAGGATTTGTATCTGGCATCCTCCTGTCCTGTTGCTGCGCTTGAGGTATTCATTTAAGATGTATAAATGTTTTTCAGATGTATTCATCTCCACCTTAATGTTGGACTGTTTTACCTTCTGATAATTCTGCCCTTTTATGGTTTTGTTCTTGCCATTTTGTGACTGACAGATATTCTTTTAGAATGAATCCAGATTGCCTGAATCTTTCTAGAATACTAACTCTGTATTTGCATTTAGAATAACATAAGTTTCAGAATTTAATATTTGCATCAGAAAATTTTACTGTTCTTTGTTAATAGATGCGAAAAGACTTGCAACACTGGGACAGTGCACTTCAGCTGGCTAAGCGTTTGGCTCCAGATCAAATCCCTTTCCTATCAAAGGAATATGCAGTGCATCTTGAATTCACGTAAGCTATCCTGTAAAGTTGCAGCGTAAGAAGATTAAGCCAATACTCATGCTCACTAGAAGAATATAAATTGAGATACAATTGAGGTGCAAGGTCCTACACCTGGGTTGGAGCAATCCTAGGCACAGCTACAGGCTGAGCAGAGAAGAGATTCAGAGCAGCCCTGCAGAGAAGGACTTGGGGGTGTTGGTCAGTGAGAAAATGAACATGAGTCAGTTTCAGAGTGCACTCGAAGCCCAGAAAGCCAACTGTATCCTGGGCTGCATCAAAAGGAGCATGACCAGCAGGTCAAAGGAGGTGATCCTGCCCTTCTACTCACTTGGAGTATTGTGTGCAGTTCTGGTGCTTTCAACATAAAAAAGACATGGAACTGTTGGAACAAGTCCAGAGGAGGGCCACCAGGATGATCAGGGGACTGGAGCACCTCCCATATGAAGATAGGCTGAG
>WYDI02017927.1:0-35149 GCA_009867235.2 Psittacus erithacus | reverse complement strand
TGCAGAGACACCATCTTTCAACCCCGAGGTGTCTGGATTGCTCACAAGGTGTCGCCGTCGCGCACCCAGTCCCAGCAGTAAAGCAACAGGGAAACAGCATCTGACAAATGCCAATGTCACACTCAGTGTGCCACAATGAAAGGCAGGAATTTTCCTTCAAACACCCTGTGTTTATATGTACCTTGTCTGAGCTCCCAATGGCACATGCCTTTGTCCCAGTCTCCTCCATTGCTTGCATCTGACTTTTACCTTATAAAAAGAAATTTTTTTCCTTAAAACCTAACAATTCTGTGGGTCAAAAATAAATCTGTATTATAAATTCTGCTATGACTTCAGAAGAGATTCAAATGTATGTACACCATAGAAGAATTTTCACCAACATATGACTTACTGGGCACATATATCTCTGTGGAGAGTCCCGACAGCATTTAGCATTCAACTCTGTTTAGGAAAGATGTGTGGTCCAGTTATTAAAGGAAGACATTACTAGGCAAGTGCCTGGTTTGTGCTCAACTTTGCACGCAACACTAAGCAAATCCTACAGCTTCTCTGTGGCTTACTTTACCCATCGGTAAAATGACAGTGATAGCACTCATTTATTTCACAGGGGTGAGTTTTAATTATTGTTTTCAGAATACCTGCTGAGCTGGCTGTGAATTCTTTCTGCTGTTGAAGTCAGTGCAGGTTTTGCTTTGTGTTCATGGCAAAAAGACTGAGATCTCATCCTTGAAGTAGTAAAAGAAGAAAACTTCTGTCCTGTATTTGGAAACCCCTTTCTGCCCTGCTCATAGATATCTCGACAACTCTGTGACACTACAAATCACACTGATTTAATTTATGAATTTATACCACAAAAAAAAAAAAAAAATTAAATTGCAAATAATATATGTATTTTCTGATTTCTGTTTTCCTTTTTTTTTTTTTCCCCAGCAGGGCTGACTAAAGATGGCTTATCCACTCAGAACTAGTTTTTAAGTCCATAAGGAGCTGACTTTTAGTAATCATAGATATGTCAACAGTGAGGTATTAAAAATTCCTTCTCTGCTAACAGCTGCTTCCTTCCAGCTTTGCCTGTCATTCAAGATGCATTATCCCACAAAAAGGAATGGGAAACTTGCAATTAGGGAATTTAATTGTCATATAACCTCTTCCCTTGAATCCCCTACAAATATTTAAGGAGGCAAAGCTGTCAGTCACTTATGCATCTAAAATGGTTATGTACAGAGACTTTGCAGTTGTCATGGAGAGAAAATCATAGACATATTAAACATCAGGAAAAGACAAGCTTCAAGAAAATATCCAGTGACAGATATTTTAAGAAGATTTACAAAATATATAGGGTATTAACTCATAAAATTTGAGAAATATCCAGATTGAAAGATTTTATATCCAAAACAGGAAGAATTTAAAAATTAACATCTTGCCAAGAAGATAGGAAGAACCTTCCAGCAGTAAGGAAGGGCTATTAAAATAATGTATGACAATTTATTTTGATGCTGAAGGAGCAGTGAGAAGGAAAAAAAAATCCAAAAAGAGAAGACCATTGGGATTTTTGATACTTTTATCTCAATTAACTTCATTAAAGCTTAAATATCAAGCCCATTGCTCACCAGCAGGCTCTGGCCTTACTGCTCTTAGTGAATCCTGCATGCTGCAGAAGACGGAGCCTGCTGCTTCCCGAAGTGACTTAGCAGCACTTTTCTCACCAGCAAGCAGCATCCCCCAGCACCTAGGGAATCAAATCCTTGCAGGGTAATGAAACACACTTTCTTCATACAGGTTAGAAGTGAGAAGGCAAAAGTTCTTATTTTTCATCTAATAAAGAGTATTTTTACTTCCTGAGCAATTTCTGAAATCCTACCGATGTGTGCAATGAAGGATCACTATTGGCCAAGAAACAAAGAATTAACAAATAAAACCATCCCTAAAGCTTACAAAACAATATATGTCTTGAAACCAATATTATGAGGAAATAACGCAAAGCATGCTCTATCATCTTTTCTTGATGACTTACAGGATTTTTTATAGAATTCCCGTTTTTTACATTGTCCTGTGGGAATAAAGGTGTCACAAAAAAAACATCGCACATCTTAACCTGAATGAAACTTTAATTTTTTTACTTTGAACCCTGCAAAAAACCCAAATAGGCAGAATTAAAGCAATTCTAAACACAGCTGTTTAATCAATGTGAATATATTGTCAAAATGATTACTGTGATTCAAAAAAATGTACTTTACCTGTTTTAACCCAACCACATCAGATTTATTCCTCAAAAAAGGCCTGGTCTAGAACATACATTGACAAATGATACAGAATTTCATATTCATTCTACAAATACAGATGCAGATGCAGTCAATTCACTTGAAAAAAGGAAATGTATTGATCAGCTATGTTAATTTTAGGTTGTGTAAAGCTGGGCTCAACATTTCTTTAAAAAGTGCTTCATTTTTTAAAAAAATCCCTCACATTTAAATAAATTTTTTTATATCTTAACAGATATAAAAATATTTCTCTTTTCCATTTGGGAAATTAGACAAGAATGACCATTACGTTCTGTCGCCATCAAAGCATTGAACAATTCAGGCAATGCTTCTTGTGTTACATTCAGGTGGCATTTTTCTACTTGTTACACACCTGGAACAATTGTTTCAAATATCCTTAAAAATAACAATTAACTTTGGCAACTTCTACAACTAAAAGATAAGTCCTGATAAATCAGAAACAGTGAGGATTTTGTTAGATAAATATTTAACTGGACACATCATGGAATCATTCAGAATGCAGGAGGCAAGAAAAGTATCAAAGTTTTAGACATGCATTTCCCCTTGGAAACAGAAACAGAGCCAAGGTTAACACAGTCCCAGTAACTGCATACTTAGCAAGCAACATAAATATATTGCAGGCACTGATTTTTTCTCTTTGAGAGGAAATAAGCATAGTTGAAATGAATGCCAGTTTTAGCTTACTGCTTCTTCTGAATAGTCACCTTATCCTACACTCCTGCCCTTAACATTACCTAAAAAATACTGTCTAATGAGAGCTTTAGTGAGCAGTGGAGGCTTACAAAACCAGAATTTCCTTGAAACAAAGCAAATATCAAAGTCTTGGAATTGTTTTTAGATTTCAGCAGTCCTACTTATTTCTGACAAACAATTTTTATTCTGGGCAGGCAAAACATTGGTTTAATCTCCTGGGTTATGAAGTGCCAGAGCATCTGCAGTAGATTTGGCTTCTTTATTCCTTCCCTGTATGGTGCCCTCAGCTTGTCACCAAAACCCTGCAGTGAAAGGAGAGCCCCAGGAAGTAGTGCACATCACTCTTTCAAAAATCTGTATCTTTCTGTGTGTTAGGGGAACTCAAGCCTCTGCAGAAGAAATGAAACTGTCCCTTGGCTTAGGAACGTCCTTTATTCAATGAAATGACTGCTAATCACTCAATGGGAAAACAGATCTTCCTTTTGCAGCAGTGAAGGAAAAACTCTACCAGAGAATAGCAAAAAATAGTGATATATCCAGGAGAACTAGGACATGGTCCTTGCAATAGTTCTGACACTTGGACTGTCACAGTGCCCTGCAGAATGATCTTTCTCATCTGCTGAGGTTGCTTGGATTGCCACGGTGTGCAACAAAATTAAACATCGCTCGCCACAAGGTTTAAATTAAGCACAGATTTCATAAGAGAAGTTTAGGAGAAGGATCTCTGCTACCGCATAAACAATGGAAACACATTTTCACATGTTCTTTCACCATTCCTTGGAGCTTTGCTAAAGAGTAATTTACCAGAAAATTGCTAGCAAAATTGTATGGAGGCCCCCTATTGACTATTTAAAAAAGGTGATGCTAACCACACTGAGGCTGATGCTGTAACTTGGCAGGTGCTAAGCTGCTGCTTATGTTGTAGGAATGCTTTAAGATCTTTGCTGAAAGTGGAGCTGGGTGACATGCTTGTATTTTCACAATCACTTTCAAGCTGAGGATGGCCGCAGCTTCTAAATCTACATGTATGGAAATGAGTGAGCAAGCGCAAGGAGCTGGAAGATGCTGTCTCAGGTGGAAGTAAGTTACTGTGCACCAGTTGTTGCAATTTTGTTTTGTGTGGGACAGCTTGCCTGCAGGGCAAGTACTCACAGTACAAGAACTCACTTGTCAGCAGCATCTGTGTTTTCCTGTAAAGGTGCAGGTGAAAATTTGGAAATGAGAAATCCCAGCATTTTGGGGGGTTGGTTCATAATCAAAAGCTGAGAGCAAAATGATCACTATTCTCATTTGGGAAGATGCAGGAAAGCAGCACAGAAGATGACTATATAGTTGTCTGCTAGGTGAGGACTGAAATACATACATGGCGCAGATTTGAAAGGTCTGGCTGCCCTGGGAATATTGTAAAATCAGGCTTTCTCTTGCTCAGTGAATACTGAATGAACCTCCATAAAAGATACTAAAGGAGAACGCTGGCATATCAAGTAAAAGAGTATATGAAGGCCAGCAGGACAGGAGATCAAGGCTCTGTGTCATCTAGGTTTACATTCCCTAATAAAAATATTATACTGCTACGAGAAGAAAGGAAAACTGAGTTGCCAGTATTAGGTATGATTTATACATGGTAGTAGTTACAAGAGCACTTGATGTCAAATCTGTGTCA
This sequence comes from Psittacus erithacus, assembly GCA_009867235.2. Classification (NCBI taxonomy): domain Eukaryota; kingdom Metazoa; phylum Chordata; class Aves; order Psittaciformes; family Psittacidae; genus Psittacus; species Psittacus erithacus. The sequence continues at coordinate 30,511 of WYDI02017927.1, read as the reverse complement.
TAGCTCTTTTTTTGAATATTTAAGTTACACTAGACACCCAGGGAGGATCCAGGGGTATAATGAATTATGTAGCCATTGTGGGTATTAAAAAGAAGATGTAGCCACCAGAAGGGTAGGTAACAGAGAGCAGAGAATAGAAAAGTCCTAAACAATTTGTCGTTGATGAGAAGGTGATCAGTCCTTGTTCCTTGTGGATCAGAGTTGTTTTTCTGAAGTTTTTGCCTGTAGACAGGAGATGTTTTATGCAGAGTAGGTGGTCACCAAAGAAACAGATGGCTAATGGCACAAAATAAACCGATGATGGAAGGTCTGTGCTCTGCTATCTGTGCACCTGATGTTGTCCTGCGCTTGCCACCATCCCCTCCCTCTGTAGGCTGCATTTTGCAGGTTGAGTGACCCTTATTCTCTTGTCCTGAAGCTGGACAACAGCTGCCTGTTGTACTGCTGCAGTCTGCAAAGGGGGGAAACTGCCTTTTCACAGACACTCCCAAACCCACATCACCCACATCTCGGGCCCCAATTTTTTCCTCTGTTCCAAAGACACATGGCATGGAGTTTCAGGTATTTTTCCCAGGGAAAAGGTTTCAGGAGTAAAGGACTTCTTCTGATAAATTACCTCAACTTAAATTCTTACGGAATGGAAAAATAACTACAGGAAAACTTTGTAGAAAAGGATATAGCAATGGATGAAGACAGAAGAGACAGCAAAGACAGAGTACAGGTACTGGTGGGGAGATACGCACCTGTGAGCAGGGACATGAGTATGGCATATCATGGAAGATAGGGACCTATTTAAGCCACGTAAAAAAAAAGTAGATGTAAGTATAATGCAGTACAGTTAAGACATGGGGAAAAGAAAGGAAAAAAAATCAACCAACCAACAAAACAAAATAAAAATCAAACAAAAAGCACAAACAAACACAACAACCAAACCAAACCAACCAACCAAAACAAAACAAAACCAACCGAAAAAAACAACCCAAAAACCAACTCGGATATAAAAAGGCAGTTTCCATGTACTAGAGAATTAAGTTCCTGGAGCAGCCTGAAGAAGGTAATACAGCAGTGTTAGAATGAAGCTGATGCATTTATGAAAGAAATTACATAAGATGGATGTTATATCTGGCAGAATACTGTCCATACTGGTCAGAAGATCCTCTGCAGGATCTACTTGTCAATGTTACCTCAAACATGCATCTTACCCAAATTAAACACTTGAAAGAGGCATCAGTCTTGACTCTGCACTGTAGCCCAACAGGGTAAAAGTCATCACCCATTAGGCATACACCAGAGCCCTTCTCCATCACTGTGGAGGTGACCAGCTGAGCCTTTCCTGTTCTACACCTTGCTTGTCCTGTGGCCCTTGCCAGGATGCTCCAGCTGGGCCCTTCCCATCACAGGCATCCTCAGGTGTGGGACATGGGCTGCAAACTGGCAATGCAGGTTCATGGTGCAGGTCCCAGAGAGCCCCCAGCCTGCTCCTCCCCGGGCAGAGTCGGTATGGCCTCAAAGCCCCCTGCTCCTGTGAGAGGACAGCAACATGGAAGATGGTTCCCTCCCACTACAGCAAGTCACCCTGTGCTGAAACAGAAACTCAGAGCTGAGAAGTAAAAGGTAATTAACATGTTGTACTTCGGCAAAGAGATCCCATGGCTAGAGGAGGGGTTAGAAAGCCAAAGCATATTAAGCCAGAAGGGTCATCCATGTGAGCTGCAGCTAATGTGGTACTTATGGTTCCCAGTAACATTGGTTTTAACTAAGAGATTGCTCAAATGACAACAGGGATGCTTAGGAGATGAAGAAATATATCTGGTAGCAAGGAAATGTAATTTACCTGGTCTTCACTAGAAATGAGGAGCAGTTTTGAGCTTTTTTGCTTCTTACTGCAACTGTGTTGTGCAAGTGTTGAGTTTCATTTTGGCTTCTGGCCTCTGATGATGAATTAATTTGAATAAACACATTTTCCATTTCAAAAGAAAACCAAGCTTCTTCACATCCTTCCCACAGCACACACTTTTTTCTATGAACTCCTCCACTTCATAAGTATGTTTTAGCATTATTTAGTCAATGTAAACATAAAGCAGTTTAGGGATGTAGTTGCATATTTCACACTTTTTTTGGTCTTATTTTACATATCTTCATAATGAAAAGATATGGAATAAGGTGCTGCATATTTTCACAAAAATGTATCTTTTATGCATCATACTTTTTGCATTTGCTTAATAAGATCTTTTTACTCTTCTTGCATGGAATATTCAATGTTCTCTGAAGGTTCAGTTGACATAAATTGTCTATGGAGTTATTAGGAGTATATGCTTGGCAAGAATATCTTATTGTGAGTAATGTCTAAATATTTTTCTCCTTTTATATGCTGTTTACAGATGTAATGCTGGAGCCTTTAATACATACATACTTACATATACGTATATGCATTATATATATATATATTTGAAATATATCAGTTCCAAAATAAATTCCAGGATTTTTCTTAAATGATGAGGTGCAATAAAATAGAGAATTTGTTGTGCTGCAATTCAGCCTTTTCCAGAAAATTGAAACCAAACTGCTATGTGAAACTGACCATAAATATTTAGTAAACTCTCCAGAGCATTTGAAATTGTGCACAGTATTATTTCTGTTGCAGACTTCAGAACAAATTAAATATCTGGATTGTCACATTGTATATCAGCATTTAGCATCACTGCCTGCCCTCCAGCCTCAGCCAAGATCTTCAGCACACTACATAGTTTTATTATGGAAAAAGCTTAGCCCCAAAGCCCCCCAGAATACAGATATCACCACTGATATTTCGATGTGTTATAATAAATTCTCCCCACTCCCAGAATGAGATATACTTTGTCAAGCTATGGAGATCTAATAGATTTCTCTTAATTAAGGGGAATGCTATCTTTTCATTAAAATGGCCTCTTGAGAGGTACGCTGTTACTCATAGAGCAGCACCACTAAGCAAGCTCCCCATCCATGGTGTAACTCCATGAAACTCTTCTTTCCCATCCATAGAAAATGTCTCAGATCTACATCAACTCTTAGCTCACTCACGAGGGCATGAAGTGACACGACAAGCAGGAATGGCTTTAAGCTGAAAGAGGGTAGATTTAGATTAGATATTAGGAAGCAGTCCTTTATTGTGAGGGCGGTGAGACACTGGAGCAGGTTCCACAAAGAAGCTGTGGCTGCCTCATTCCTGGCAGTGTTCAAGACCAGGCTGGATGGCTTTGAGCAATCTGGTCTAGTGGAAGGTGTTGCTGGCTATGGCAGAGGGGCTGGAACTGAGTGATCTTTAAGGTCCGTTCCAACCCACACCATTCTGTGATTCTATGATTTCATGGTACTGAGCTTGGGTAGCTTGAAAGGGATCCCCCTGCATTTTACATCTGCGCTGCAGTTGTTCTCTGTGCCTCACCTGGGATCTTGGGGTTTGTCAACATGAAGAATTCTGTGCACAAACTGTGGAGTTACAGCACAGATCCATAGCTGGTTTTCACTGATTCCTTGTGTGGACCATAGGTGTACATCAAGTGCAGGGAAACATTATCCTGTGCTTAAGAGAGCAACATACCTTATAAAACATTGTTGTTAGGGTACCTTGTAAAAGACCTTAAAAATGTCAGGGTGTTATTGGCTGCTATCCCTGACAGGAACAGAAGTTTAAAAGACCAAATTTGCCAAGGTCAGTTTGTTCATTACAATTAAGACCACAATTAAAGACAAGAAACAGTTTTTTGGTGATCTGTGGAGCTTCAATAGTCTTAGTGAAGATGAGTAAATATGCAGAAGACCATATCATTTATACTTGACATACATTTTCTTCTATTCTTGCTAAATGTCAAATACACAAAGAATATAATCAGTGTCCCTGTCTCTCAAAGGTAGGAAAACTTCACAACAAGCATACCTTATAGAAATATTTTAACAAACCAATTCCTAGCTGTTCTATAATTATCACTCACTGCAATCCTAATGTTCCTAAGATTCAGCAGCGATTTACGTCATCATTGTTTCAGCATTAGGGGAATCAGGCTCTCACTTAATAATAGGAAAAGAAATGTAATTCTTACTGCAGGCTAATATGTATTACATACATCATTAGGTAATAATCCACGTGAGGACTTGGCACCGAGTTATTAATATGCTGTAATTTGCATTCTAAGTTACTCTGTGATAATAAGGAAGGTGTTATGTAGACAAGCTTCATATAACTTCAGGAAAAGAAAGTCCTGCTTTTCGTTATTACTGAACTATACAATAGCTGAGACTTCATAACAGAAGCCACTATTTATACTCATATATAACTTCTCCAAACCTAAATCATATGATATTTCTATGTTAGCTTTCTGACCTCAGTAATGGTCTTTCAGAATGGGAAAGAGGTTTCAGAGACAGAAGTTTGTGATTTATGTACAAACTCCCCTGTGCATGCCTAGGACAAGGCTTACAAGGTCAGAGGCCAATGTGACATTTTTATTAGTTGAAGAGATGTACTTACAGGTAGGAATAAATAGCCTTTTGACAGCTGATTTTGCTTCTTTTATTCATTACTACAAAGTGATGTTGGAGAAGAGCTCATGAGAAAATGAAACGTGGTTCTCCTGAGATATTTTTTATTTATTTGTTTGTTTGTTGAATTCTTGTAAATAACCACACTTAGGATTTTTGATCTGGCTGGCTGAGTGAGCTTCCACAAATCCATCAGGCATGTGGCTGTTCACAAATATCTCTTGGACCCAAACAGCTGCCCAAGCAGAAACCCCTCATCTTCACAGGGGTGGGGTGGGCAAGGAAGGCAGAGGTGAGAGCGGGCAGTGCATCTCTGAACTCATGTAGGTGAAGCTTGTCAGTGCTTCCACAGAGGTGATGCACTCATGACTTATTATTATTCATTCCAGACCTCCTGTTTGCAAGACATGAGTATGGACCTAGTAGATAGAGTAGTTAGAGTAGGGACAGTTAAATTCAGGCTCTGTAGGGAAAGCAGATCTAAGAATCACAGTATTTTCCCTTCACAAGTGCTTTCAGTTTTCTTCCTACATGTGAAAATGCTTCTCTGCAGCTCTGTGCCAGAGCTTTCTTCCAGTTTTCTTGCACTGCACATCAAGGCTTGTCAGTACATCTGCTCCATTCTGCTATGCCCTAGCAATTTGTCTAATAAGCCGTTATATGACTCAGGATGACACCAGCAGCTGTGCCTTATTCTCCCAAACTGTTTTTAAATGATTTATTAAATTTACCAGATTTGATGGAGTTTAGCTGTTTACATGTGGAGTATTTTTAAAGTTTATCCACTCCTGCCTTCCTTATTGCTGCATTCATTTTTATTTTTATTTCATTCTGGAATTTAAGAAATGGAAAATTCTATGCAAGTAGTTCTGACTTAGAGAGGGTTTAATAAGCGTACAAATTTATGATGATTCATTTATGTTGTTATAAACCCTAGCCATAACTAGTTCTAAATGTAGATCTCTTCTTAATTTTTCTTGTCACTTTATTCCTGTTCCCATTTTTCTTGCAACAACATTAATTCTTTGATATGGACATCATTAGTTTGCAGGACCTGTAAGAACATTTCCCTTATGCTTCTGTACTAAGCAAGACTAAATCATCCATTGGTCTGATTGTCAGGGTTAATATGTTAGTATGAAAAATGCTTGCTGAGAAACATCTGCATTATTAAAGATAATGAATAAACTGAAATAAGAGCAATTTATCTGATGAAGAATAGCAACACTGTGAAACGGCCTTCCTTTTGAATGATGACCTTCAAAGGAAGCAGTACTGGTTAAGCAGAGTGAGGGCTCCAGTGCAAACTTTCCCAAAGCGTTGCTGGAAAGCTGAGGCTTTCTGGATCCCTGCCGCAAAACCTAGTTTCAGACCCCAAAACCTCAGACCTGGAAGCTTATGCTGCTACTTCCATGCCGTTTCAAGAGCAGTAGACAACCTGGGCAACTGTGTTGCTGGAACTCTGGGTTCATGGGGCTCTGGGAAAGCCCATGCTGCATCAGCTTGGTGAGACAAGCTTTAGAGGAAACACCTCACCATCACACCTCTCCTGTTTCCAGTGCATGAAAAAGCTCAAATACATGTACATCACCTTATACGCTGGAAACACAGAGGAAAATCTTTTAAATGTGATGAGAAACAACAAATTTAAAGATGCATAGGCCAATGGAGGCAACTTCTGTCTACCTGACAGCTGATGCTAGCCTGGCAGGCTGGATTCTGAGAGAGCTGCACATAACACATGTATTGTGCAAAGTTCTTGCCTGGCACAGCCACGTGCTCAATTAAATTCTTAGTTCGGACATATCTCCTTTGTTATGGACAAATCAGGCTGTCTTATACAGTAATAGGGATAATTGTATTCTTTTACTGAAGATCAACTGAATACTTAAAAAAATAATTAGGTAGGCAGACAGGTAAATGGATCTGGGACATTGCCAGGCATGACTACTGGTATATCTTTACAAAATAATCTTGAGACTTAGTCAGACCAATTACCAAGTGAATGTTTCAGTGAGCACGGCATGATTAAATTTCCCATTCAATTTTCATGTTGTCTTCTATCGTTCCCATGGGAGTCTACCTTATATGACCCACTGTTAACTCCAGGCAGATGCAAGATAATTAAAACATAGGTGTAATTGATGTTTTCAAGTATATGCATTGTATTTTGTAAATAGAATGCAACATGCATGCCTATGATCTGTTTGTGTCCTTTGGAGTACGTTTAAAGGTGTATCATAAGATCAAAATATTTATTATATTACCTTATACTTGCCCTCTCCTAATCCTGATGTATTTATAATTGCCTGCTGTGCTACACAATAACTTGTGTTATTCATAACATATCATTAATCAATTAAATGCAATATAGATCTGTCTATAGGGTTTTTCCCCTTTTTTTTTCCTTTGTTTTACTATTCCTCATTTCAGTCTCTGCTACATTCTACTTGCTTAACATTAATTATTGTTGCTGTTGAAAACTGAAGTTTATCCAAATTCTAGATATGCAATGAAGAATGCTTTCTGTACCCACAGCAAAGTGGGAGTGGGTTTTCACAAGAAAGGTTACAAGACTGCTGGCTAAGAACTGTTCAGAAGGACAGTCAAGGAAGGAGGGTCAAGGAGGTTGCCTTCTATGTAGAAGAATGGGTTGACTGCACAGAACTGTGTTTGAGAAACTAGGGCAGTTGACATGGAGAAGGCTCAGGTACTCAGCAATGGTTTTGCCACAGTTTTCAATGGTAATTTCTTTTCCCATATACCACAAACCCCTGACCTTCAAGGCAGGGACTAAGGGAACAAAGTCCCTTCCATTGTAGAAAAAGATCAAGTTCAAGGCCACCTGGGGAACCTCAACATGCGTAAGTCCGTGGGACCCAATGAGATTCATTCCAGGGTCCTGAGAGACCCAAGACACTCTCTATCGTATTTGAAAAGGTCATGGAAGTCAGGCAATGTCCACAGTGGCTGGAGAAAGAAAAACATTGCATGCACTTTTAAAAATGGCAGAAAGGAGGACATTGGAAACTACCAATCAGTCAACCTTAACTCTGTGCCCATTAAGATCATGGACAGATCCTCCTGGAAGACCTGTTGAAACATACAGAAGACAGGGAGGTGGTTAGAGACAGTCAGCATGGTTTCATCAAGGGCAAATTGTGCCTGACTAAACTAGTGGCCTTCTACAATAGAGTGATTGCATCAGTGGGCAAGAGGAAAGCTACAGTCGTCAACTGCCTGGATTTCTGTAAGGCTTTTGATATGGTCCCTCACAATGTTCTAAATTAGAGAAGTATGGGTCAGATGAATGAAATGGATAATAAATTAGCTAGAGAACCATGTCCAAAATATTACAGTAAATGGTTCATTGTCCAAGTGGAAACCAGTAACAAGTAGTGTCCTTTACTGGGACCAGTACTGTTTAACTTCCTCATCAATGACGCAGACAGTGGCACTAAGTGCACCCTCAGCAAGTCTGCAAATGACACCAAGCTGTGTAGTTCAGTTTGTTGGCTAGAGGGATGCCATCCAGAAGGAACTTGACAGGCTTGAGGTATGAACCTGTGGAAACTTTATGAAGTTCAACAAGTCCAAGTGCAAGGTCCTGCACCTGCTTCCAGACAATGCCCAGTATTAGTACAGGTTAGAGGATGAATGGATTGACAGCAGCCCTGTAGTGAAGGACTTGAGGATATTGGTGGACATGACCCAGCAATGTGCACTTGCAACCCAGGAAGCCCAGTATCCTGGGATGCACCAAAAGAAGTGTGACCAGCAGGCCAAAAGAGGTGATTCTCCTCCCCTACTCCACTCTCATGAGACCCCCCCACTTGTAGTAATGTTTTCATCTCTGGGACCCCCAGCATAAGAAGGACATGAACCTGTTTGAGCAGGTCCAGAGGAGGGCTACAAGAAAGATGAGATGGCTGGAGCACCTCTCGTCTGAAGAAAGACTGTGAGAGTTGAGGTTGCACAGCCTGGAGAAGAGCAGGCTCTGAGAAGACTTGATTGTGGCCCTCCAATACATAAAGCCAGCCTACAAGAAAGGTGGAGAGAGACTTTTTACCAGGGCTTGTAGTGACAGGACAAAGTACAGTGTTTTTAAGCTGAAATAAGGTAGATTTAGATTGGACATAAAGAAGAAATTTTTTATGACAATGAGGAACTGGAACAGGTTTTCCAGAGAAATTCTGGATGCCTCATCAGTGGATGTGTTGAAGGTAAGGTTGCAACAGGACTTTGAGGAACCTGATCCATTAATAGATGTCCTTGCCCATAGCATTGAGATTGGATTAGGTAATTTTTGGAAGTCCCTTCTAACTCAAACCATTCTATGATTCTAAGATTCCATGTTTTAAAATCCTGAGAGAGAAATATAGACCACTTTAGCCTGGAGAAAAGGCTCAAGTTAAACAATGATAGCTGTAAATGTCAGAAAAAACTGATTGTGAATTTTTTTTAAGTAAAAAGTACATGGATTTTGCAGTAGTCCAGACTTAGAGCTACACAGTTCTGAGTGTTCTGACTGCTGTGTTTCTGCCATCATGTCTGCCGGAACCAATAAATCGTATATAATGAGCAAAACATAGCTTGAAGTGTAGGGGCTACATAATAAAAAACGTGTTTTATTCATAGGCTTTAACCCTCTGGAAGTGAGTTACTGCTGACTTCGGCAAATGCCAAAAAATAGTCAGTATCTGTATATACATTATTTTTAGCATGCTGTGGCAAAAAAAAATATCCAAGCAAGTGCTAGGGAACACATTTAAATATTTAAGTCTTTTGCAGTGTGTGTGTGGTGCATAAACTCTAGTCAAATATAAAAATATTTGTGCCAGGTAAGCTTTCAAGATGTATGGCTAACTGGCTACCCATAGTTCAAGTTCAAAAGAATTCTAACATTTGTAGAAAGACCACTTTCTCCAGAAAGTTCAATTTTCCTCTGCCCATCATGGTCTAAAGACTGAAAGAAATCAGTGGCTCAACATGTGTCTTATATTCTGAATAAAATAAGTTACCAATCCCCTTTTCACCTTCTTCTGAACATACAACATGCATTAAAGAATGGTATCTAGGAACTTAGGATGAATGAGGGACTGATCCATTGGTTACAAGACACATAAAATTTGAAATTAAACAACTTTCAGTGAAGGAAATCAGCATCATTTCACCCCTGGTTTTCTCTCAAAGTTATAATGTAGAACAGTTGTGTACTTGGCACATTTTAGAGACATAACAGGCACAGCCTTTTCTTTTTTTTTTTTTGTCAGAATAGGGAAAGAAATAAATTTCAAAGACATCATACTTCAAGGGGTTTTAACATGCCAAAATTCAGCACCTCCTAGAATGATCTTTCACTTTCATTTTCCTTTCCTCCCAGAATATAGTTGCATGCCCTCGAGGTGATGAAAATAGGTAAAGAAAGTTGTTCAGAATCAATTACTTGCAGCAGAACTCATCTGTCTAATATCTTATGTCTATATTTGGGTTACCTAAACTTGGTTTTCTTTATAGTAAGTGAAGGGAGATTTTCAAGTATATTAGAGATATTTAAGATGGGTTAGATAAATTGCACACAGAAAGTGCCACTGTCTTTCTACTAACTGGAAAGGTAGCTTAGTTCAGCTGCAGATGTAATAAGGTCAGATGAGTCCCACTCTAGAGACTTCATTTCTTGTCAGCCATGCAACAGACAATAGCTTTCCTCATTGAGTCTACAACAAAAATAGCTACCAAAAAGGTCATTTTGGAAGCCTAATGTGTCTGTCTTCTGTTCATTTTCTTTTAAGAAAAGTCAATGCTCTGAAACCAAACTCCAGCTAAAATGAGGCAATAAAAATTGCCTTGATTTTGTGATATAGCTTGAACCTGTAGTCTTGGTTTTACAGTCTTTACAGTCCTTATCCTGGGAAACATGCCCTGACCATATCTCAACTGCAACATTTGCTGGAATACGGATATGTTTATATCCTCTACTTCTTATGATTCGTTTCAGAGGAAATTCATATGCTTCCGGGGTGAGGAACCAGAGTGTACTTCATAGCAATTTTGTCTTATGGCTGATCAGGGGACCAGGCTTGCACCATGGAATTCAGCATAGAAACAGCCAGGCGTGTTGCTATTCAGAAAATATAGCTCTTTGGATGTATGAAGAGGAGAAAAAAAAAAAGGAATATTAGTAAGATCATACCTCTGCATTTGTGAGTCTGACACCGGGATATCGCGTATGGGTGTAGTATCATAATCCCATACAAGAGATTTGCAAAACTGGAGAAAGACAGAATGAAGGTGTAGATGATGCCTTACAGAGATAGTCACACATCAGGTGTTAAAAAAAGACTGCAAGGTTCATTAGTTCTCTTAAATCAATATTTGGTAAGGAAAAAATAAAAGGCAGTGAGAACTCTCTATCTAGAAATGAAAGGCATTGAGAGAAACAGCAACCCTCTTGAGAAGTGACAGGATTGTTTTTAAAAGTGCACTTACATGATTAACAACTGAAACAAACTCTAAGGGCAGCGATTGGTTCTTTCTCATGATACCTTCAAAGTAAGACCTTTCTGAAGGATTTTGTAGGCTATGTTTTGTATCAAGGGAGACTAGAAAGTGTAATGTGTCTCTCTAGCCTTAGAATCAATTCCATTAATGATATAAAGAATGCATTAGGGTTAGTACATTATCCTTCTATCAGGCAGTATTACCTTCCCTGTACTCCAAATTCATGCACTGCACTCTAACCGCCTGCCTTTAATTTCAGCTTATATTTTTCCTGTTGTGTTAACTCACAGAAAATATCAGTACTAGCAGCCAGAAATGGCTTGTCATGTGCTTCAGCTGATATTAACCAAAAGGTGAGTGTGAGTGACAGTGAATCTCTAAGCGGTTAGAGAACTTAATATTCCCTGCAGCTTCTGTCTCTTCAAATATACTGAACCTCCACTATTTACAAATTTTTTGCTTAAAAGCTGTGAAAGTTCTTAGGTTTTGTTGTTCACTGCAGTGGAAGAAGAAATGCCTTTCTGTTAAGGAAACTGAAGCAATTATACCAGGACTGCTCACAACTGGTAATATCGCCCTAACCATCCAGACTTCTGCCTGTCATCCTGTTCATCTTTTTTCATACCACTTTTTTGTATAAAAATTTCCTTTCTCATGACAGGTACTCTCTACTTCTGCTTCAGATCCCTGCTGAAGCCCCATTTCTTAGTGGAACTGTAGAGCAGTGAGTCAAAGACATTAACTGAAATTTTCTCTGCAGTCAGAGAACTGTGCAGAAGAGCTACTCTGTGCTAGCTGGCCTCCCTGAGAAGTCATATACATCATAAACTCCTGTAATTATTTTTGTGTATGCATTCGCTAATTTTCCTATTGTCTTCATAGCCTTTTCCCACTTTCTCCTCAGAATCCTACCAATCATGAATAAGAGCTCCACTGCCAGCCATAAGAATTTGCATGTGTATAAAGGTTTACCCAGTCATACTTTCAATGCATAAGAAGGTCTGAAACTAAAAACCTTAAGGGCAAAATGAAATACTGAGCTACTGAATCTCATTAAAAACAGAGGAGATCCAGCTGCTATGGAGAGTTATTCAGATCATTCTAAGGCAGGTACTGACATGGAGTTAGCTGGAGAGCTCCCTGGGACCATGAACTTATAATTTATGCACATGGAGATACCTACATCACGGACACCTAATCAGAATCTCTTACCGTTATTTTCCAGTTGTGTTTTCATTGAATACTTCATATAATGGCCTAGGTTCCAACAGAAGATTTTAAAGGTGGCTTAATTCAGACTAGTCTTCTGGACAGACACCTGAGGTAGGAAGTGAAAAAAATGGGCATTGAGCTGCTGAAGTATATACCCAAGTCCTTCACTTTCTGGGGAAGCACTCAGACTATTGTTTTTGTAGTAAATAAGGGAGATACAACACTCCTATCTCTGCTTTGAAAGAAAACTCCATTTTGTTGGCACTGTGATTCTGCTGATGTATGTTAGATGTGCGAATGTCTATTCAGTAAGCTTTCCAGTTGACAGGTAATTGAAAACAGCTGCATTCTGTATCCTGTTACTCTTGTATGTCATCTGAAGGTACATGATGTGCTTATCTTCAGCACGAAGCTTGCAGAGATGAGTACTAAACCTGTTCAAGCATCTAAGGCATCTAAGTTAATTCAGCCTGCTCCTGCACCACAAACTGGCCCACTGCAAGGAGCCATCAACTATTCTCTTACATAGTTTGTTCCCATTAATGCCTCAGTTTCGTGCCTCTCTGTTTTCTGGCATTGCTGTGAGTCTGCCTTCCTTGGTCTAAGTATCATATTATCTGACTGATGAAGGAAACTCTTAAGTATTCTGTACCAAACTATTATAATGTTATGTTTCATGCTTTTCAGCTGTGTTTTACATGTTTTAGGACACCAGTCACAGAATCACAGGGTGGTTGAGGTTGGAAGGGACTTCTGAAGGTCAATCCCTCTCCTCAAGCAGTGACACCCAGAGACAGTTGTTCAGAACAGTGTCCAGTTTTTTCCCTCCAAGGAGGGAGACTTCCCAACTTCCCTGGGCAACCCGCGCTAGTGCTCAGTCACCCTCACAGTAAAAAAGTCTCTGACATTCAGGCAGAATCTCCTCTGTTTCAGTTTGTGCCCACTGCCTCTGGTCCCATGACTGGGCCCCCCAGGGAAAAGCCTGGCTCAATCCCCTTTGCACCTTTTCTTCAAGTATTTGTTTCCATTAATAAAGATTTCTGCTGAGCCTTCTGTAGGCTGAACAGTCCTAGAGCTCTCAGCTTTTCCTCATGTGTAATGTTCTCCTGTCTCTTAAATCATCTTCATGGCCCTTTGTTGGATTCTCTTCAATATGTCCCTGTCTCATACTGAGGAGCCCAGAACTTGACACACCGAACAGCAGGTTATCAGTCATGGTATATGGCACAGCTCTGGAGAAGTGAGTCCTTACCTGCTGCAAGTTATTCCCTGGAAAGTTTCAGATCTTTGTTTTCAGATTTCACTGAGGTGGCATTTTTCAAGAGTTATTCAACTTTAGTTTAGTTTAAGCTTTGTTCAATCACTGCTTTGCTGAATAGTAAATCAGTGTCAGAAAAGGTTTATGTATGTAATGGCAAATAGCAGGTCAGTTAATGAAAGGGTATGAATAAGACAATCAGGTTATAAATTAAGTCAGAGTTTTAGACAAAATTGCAGGCTATGAGAATAAAGCCTGAATAGTTAGTCATAGCTTCAAAAACTCATCTGTAGCTATCAGTTTTCAAAATTCAGTTATTGTACTTTGGACAGAGTTGTGCTTCTGTTTGTGCACATGGGCTTATGTTGTCTGGCCAGATTCCAATCTAAATAATTATATTTGCATACATCAAATTTCTTGTGATGTTTCACATTGTTCTGCGTTTCCCTTTCTAAAACTTGCATTTGCATGAATAAATGACAGAATGTTCTTGTGTTGCTAATGCAGTCTAACAGCTGTAGTTTGATGATGAAAAAATCATCATTTCTGATAAGTATAGATATAGATGTATAGGCCTACCAACACATTTTGTACACTTTACTGGTAAAAAACATAAACTGCCTAGTCATTATTGATGTATACTTATCTAATTATTGAACTAAGGGACAAGTGAATGCATCCTGGCCTTCAATTGCCATCTTCACGTTTTGCCCTTTGATTTATTTCCCCAAGACTTATTATAACAGATGACATGAGTCTGACAAAGAAGATGCAATAGCAGTGAAAAGTTAAGGTCTAACATTAATATTTGTGGTTTTAGAATTTACAATTTAATGTAACAGTTTAAAATTATAATCTTATGATTTTAGCATATATTATCTCCTGTCCTACCCCTACTGCCATCTCTGTTCCATGTCTACTGGTGATATAAACTATACTTAGGTTTTCTGGAAATGTGAAACCTCTCTGACTATAGCAGGACTGACATAATCATAAAGGATTTGATCCATTTTCCTTGGAAGTAAATTGGGTTATCATCTGAGTGGTTTCATAGACATGTATCAAGTACTAGGGAAAATAATTTTTATTTTCACAGCGCATGGTGAAACAAACTATAGAAAATTGATTTCTTCATGCATTAATTAATTTGATTTTGCTAACCAAATATCTTTAAAGGAAATTAATAAAATTACTATCCCTGCAGAATGCCAGGATTCTCACTTATTGTTTCCAACACCTACCTGCCTCCTTCCACCTGGCTTTGTCTGTATCCCAGAAACATCACCAGTGGATGTGAATAGATTGATTTTAGTGTAATGCAGTGACTCATACCTGCACAGGCAGATGAGAAAAACCCTGCAGATTTTCTCCAGACTTCCTCCAGAGGACTTCTAGATGTAAGCAGTCTAACTGTGGTGATTCTGAATCGTCCCCTGCAAATGTCATATTTGAAAGTTCACTGGGTTTGTTGGCAAAAAAATCTATCTTTGTTAGATTTTACCTGAGGCTGGAAGTGTGCTATGTTTGCTATTGCACAGCAGGTCTGAGGAAGATAGGACCCCATCTCTTGGAAGCAGCATAACATGAGTCAGACAGATTTTTAAGACCCTGTCTGTGACAAGGGGGAAGATGAGTAGAAAGAAAAGGAAATAATTTTTCATGCTTGAAGCAGTATGCCAAACAGTCAACTAAATCAAAGCAAGGTTGTTCTACATAATATTTTTCCTTTCTGATTTAGAGTGAAAGGAAAGTAATTAGAAATCAATGATCCATGCAAATATATATTTTTAGAAATATATTCAACTAAAAGTCAAGGAAAACAGAATTCCACTGAGATTTGAAATGCTGGTACAGTGGCTTATTTTCTATAGGATGAAAAAGATTCCTGTCTTACAACAGATATGTGTAATTTTTTTATACCTAATTTTTAAAGATAATTGATTTGCTGTAATGTATAAAAGTTAAAAATTAGATACAGACTGAGATTATACCAGTCTATCCCTCCATCCTTTTGTTGACTGAAATGCTGTGTTGAAAGTATTTTTCTTGTTGGTGTTTTTGGGAAGGGTTTTGGTTGGTTTTAGGTTTGGTAGGTTTGTTGTGGTTTTTTTGTGTGGTTGTTTTCATTTGGTATTTTTTGGTTTGGGTTTGGTGGTTCTTTTTTTGTTTGCTTGTTTGGCTGGTTGGTTAGTTTGGCTTTTTTAAAGTGATTGAATTCTACTTACAAATAAAACAATATTGCAGGGCCATTTCCTAAACAGCTGCAGTATGTCTGCAGAGATTTCATTCCAGCCAGATCAGACATCCAAGAAGTGCAATTCAATTCTGAAAAAGTATTTTAACATCTGTCCATCTCAGCTTCTCATCAGGTAGAAGTGTTATGCTGATTCTAATTTTTCAGCATCATGTTGAGCAGACAACACTCACCAGAAGGGTTGGCCATGCCAGCACCCTCTGTGGGTGTTGTAATGTATTTCATTACTTGTTCCTACCAACAACCTGTAAAGAATTTTCTGGAACTTGATGAGATCCAGTAAATATCTTTGCTTCATTTTTTTTCTCCATCCTTAGCAATTTTTCATAACACAGATTTGTTGTTATCCCTCAGGCCATCTATCTATTCTACCAGTACCAATGATAACCTGAAGGCATCCCAGTTCCTAAAGCAAATTATTCAGAGAACAGTAAATGTATTAATACTCCAGGCTAACTCACAGAGGGATTTTGTTGTTTGCAAAGCCTAATTGGCAAGAGTCCTACTGTAGGTGAAGAAATAGCCTGAGTGCCTGCACATGCTCGGATCAAAGCCAGATCAGCAGGAGGTCCAGCGCAGAGACACCCAGCTGTTTGCACTGGGATCTGGGCAGTGCTGCACTGTCTCATGTGACTTTACCACTTTGATCTCTGAGAGCTCAGATCCTTACACTACACGTTGCAGGTTATATACATGCCCTTGCAAGCCAGCAAAGTGCCCTAATTAACAACTGAAAAACAATCACTACTACACAGAAATTGACTGAATCAAATATCAAGCCAAGATTTCACAGGAATGCTGTGCCATATGTGCAATTACATTAAAAAAGCTGTCTCTGTCTTCCTGAAAATCTTCCACAGTTGCATGCATGTCCTGGGTTCAGCAGTAGCAGTCATTTTTCTCCTTCTTAGTAGCTGGTGCAGTGCTGTGTTTTTGACTTTCAGCCTGGGAACAGAGCTGATAACACTGATGTTTTTAGTTACTGCTCAGTAATGTTTAGTCTGACCAAGGACTTTCTGAATCTCATGCTCTACCACAAAGGAGAGGAAGCCGGGAGGAAGCAAAGACAGGACACCTGACCCAAACTAACCAAAGAGGTATTCCATACCATAGCCCATCATGCCCAATATATAAACTGGGGGCAGTTACCTGGAAGGACGAGATCACTGCTGGGGTCGGTCTGGGTATCGGTTGGCAGGTGGTGAGTGGTTGTATTCTCTTCCCTTGTTATTTCCCTTATCATTATTATTATTGATGGTAGCAGTAGTGGTTTGTGTTATACCTTAGTCACTGGACTGTTCTTATCTCAACCCATGGGAGTTGCATTCTTTCGATTCTTCTCCCCATCCCTCTAGGAGCTGGAGGAGGAAAGGGGGAAGTGAGTAAGCAGCTTCGTGGTCCTGGGTTGCCAGCTGAGCTTAAATCACAACAATGCAACACTCTGTAAATACCTGGCCAGTTGTTTCAGGCTTTTTATGAGTAAAATAGGTAGAACAAATGCCTCTTTTTGAATCTAGCTTCACTACTGCCAGTATTAGGAACACAGGAAGTCATTCCATTGCTTCACTTCATTGCTCATCCCAATTAGAAAATTCTATTGATAACAGCTTGAGTGTGCATGAATTTTCATTTCACTATTCTCCTTTTCAGGAAAGTATATTATACTATGCATGTTATTTCTCTGGTGCAGAGGCATTGGTGCTTCTTCCTCTCTACCAGGAAAGTCATACCTGATCACATTTGAAGCTTTCACAGCGCACTTCGTTAGCTGTTCTCAGTCATTTGCATTGGCTAAGTAATGTATCAAATTTTTCTTTCCCTCTAGAGACTTCAAAACGATGAGCTGGTTTATACCAAGCTACTTACTATTAGCTCCTAAATGTATGATCTTATACCCTATTCCTAAAATTCCCAGGGTCATACAAAACTTTTTTTGCTACTTCCTCATCTTTTTATGCATTAATGCCACCCAACCTTGTGTTAGTAGCAGTTTCGGTTAGCATAATACTGCTCTTTTTCTTCATTTCATGATGAATTCTAAACAAGTTCAAGCCCCAAACTGATATTCAAGTAACAATAATGGCAAGAGTCTTCTACTCTCATAGTTTCTCTGCCAAGACAACCCATCCTTGGCTCCCAGCATCTCTGCCCAATTTAGATGTCGTGTAAATAATTCCTGTCTTCCATATGTGGCTATATGTTCTATTCAAGTCCATGGTCTAAATGATCACCATATTAAAACGCACTCAGGTATCTGGCTCTAATCAGATTTGCCTTATACAGAACAGGAGCTTCAAGACCAGCAACACCTATTTTAAAGAAATGTTTCAAAGGTTTTAAAAACATGAGTGGAAACTATTTTTAATTATTTTCTCATCTCTTTGCCTAGGGAAATGTGTGTATTAGTCACCATGAAAGCAATTACCAAGACTTCTAAAAGAGAGGAAAATTAAAAGAATAAATATAAAACTCCTTCAAAATGATCCAGACAGACTCTTGATATATGAGATTGCCTCATCTTTAACTCCCAGTGCTTGGGAATCTCACGGTGCTATTCTTACGGAATACCACCCTTCTTTTAAGATGTTTCCTGAGTCTCATTAATTGCATTTATGCATCTGTTGTTTGTCCTCTGTAATGGTTATGAAAGTATAAGCCACGACTAAGTTTTTGAAACACCTATCTGAAAGTCAGTTCCCACAACAGACACCGAGTTATTTGATATAACAAGAAGCAATGCAGAATCTCAGCTGTAAAATGTATAGTGGTTTGTCTTTAGTGTGAAAAGGGTATGCAATGTCTCTTAATGAACTAGTTAAAATAACCCACACAAACAAAAAACCAAAACCTAGAAAACCATTGATAATTTAGTAGTTCAGCATATGCTAAATTTAAAAAAAAGGAAGCAGATGTTTTTATGTGAAGAGACCTCAGAAGGCACTGCTGAGATCCAGCTCTGCTTATTACTCTTTTTTTGACATAAAACATTTCAGAACTCTGTGCCTCTAGTAATGCTGGTGATGGAATGACAAGTATGCAGCATTAACCAGCAGAATAACGCAGCACAAGCATGTTACAAAGAATATGTAGATGAGATGTTTTTACAGAGAATGGTTGGAAAAGAATGCTGACATCTTCATTTATCTAATTCTTGCCAAATAAGAGATGTGGTCTGTATAAAAGTTGTTAGAGTTTCACTTTATTAAAATGCTTACATAACATCAATAATAGTGTTAATTACATATTTTTCTGTACTTAATGTGTATGTACTATATTTCCTATAATTTTAATTATTTTCCTACCACTGTTTTAGAGAGAAGAACCTCCTTAAAAACCAGGTATAACCAACCTGTCTTTTTCTAACACTTAAAAGCCCTGCAGCCTGGAAAGATATGGTACTTAAAGCTGCAATATCTGATACACATAAATCTTGTATTGTCAGGGATGAACCTTTATGAGCAGGGCAGAAATTTCACACTTGGAGAAGAGGGGAATAATTTCTCTAAAAAGCCGATGCATTTAAAAAGTAATAAATTATTTTAATAACTACCTAACGGTAGATATTACAGAGTGTCCTCTAATTATTAATCCACTGAAGACATGTTCGCTGCTCTGAAAAAGAAAGTCATTCTGGAGTATAACTTCCTGCAGTTAAGGTCATAGTTCATAACTGCTTCTGGCTGAGATCTGGCTTTGAAGAGTTCTCTCATGTATTTGCTGCATTCTTCTGCCGAGTGGAAAAAGTAAACAAACCTGTCCGAAAGGTGTATCACTTGCTGTCAAACCTGAGATGAATGTAATCATACTGCACGTTCTCATTTGTAAATGCTCCCTTGCTTCCCCATCTCCATTTATTCTGTAGTATTTGTCATCTGCAGTTACTATCCCCTCCCAGTAGTTCCAGTGTTTAATGGTCTCAAGATTTCTTAGCCCCCATCATCACAGGGTTGTATCCTGATACTTTAGCTCTCACTGCAGGTCAAGTCTCCTTGGCACTTGAGCACTTTTGGTCTTACGAGCCAGGCTAGATGAGCAGTGATATACTTGAGTTAATGTAGTGCTGTGGTGAAGCTTAAAGTCAATGCGGTACTGCGCATGAGCTCTATAATACTCCTATTAATCTACAAGATAAGGTCAAGCATTTCCAGTCTGGGACTATACTGATACGCCTGTGTTGTTTCTAATTCCTGAGTTAGCTTGGATATTTTCAGATCACATTTTTTGTGTCTGTCACACATTGAAACTCTGGTACATCAATAACTCCCTTTTGCTTTCTTATCTATAATTTCCTGTCTTTCTAGACTGCTCCAGGACTTGGTCTTTTTTCTTCAGCACATGTATTTGTGTAGTAAATGTTGAAGCTTTTAAAAGATAAACCGTTCCTATACTCCTTACCAAAAAATCTTTCTTTCTGTCAAGATTTTTTGTTAAGAGACAACCAATCCATAATGTCTATCCTAATTCCTGACATAAAACATAATCAGAATTTATGCATGGGCTTTGGCTTGACTACAAAAGACTTCAATAAAGATGTCTAAATGCTGTATGATGCTCAAATGTAGAACGGCATTTAATATCAAATTAAACCTTCCAGATTCGTTTTGATAGTCCACATGTTTCCTCATCTCCCTCTTTGTGACATTTTTTTTTTGTCTCTCCCAGGGGAAGTCAGGACTTACACATAAGAAGAAAAAAGGGAAATAAAATATAGCCAACGTTTTGTCAACCATCTTAAGAAGCCTGCATGGGTGTAGAGGACAGTCTGTCAAATTGCTGTTTGTCATTTTCTTTTTTATACTGTAAAGAGTTTTTTTCTGCTTCTCTTTGCTCATTTTGTTTGTGCGTTTTTTAAGACCATATGTTTCCCTGCACCAGCAATCAGAATTGATTTTATTGCTTTTGCATTGCTGTGCATATATTAATGTTATAACAAAAGACTTTGTTATAACACTATATAACTTTTATATATATTATTTTTATATTATATATATAAATTATATATAAGACTTTGACTTCAGCTATTCCAAAGAAGAGCCATGAAACTTTCCCTTCTGCCTAATGATCTTCTGGCTGTGGAAAGCTCTCTGGGCTGAAGAAATTCTCAGGAATATTGAAGTTTTGCCTTGAAGGATTCAATTTTGCATTTAACCCGAGTCTTTCAATGTCATCATAATACGGAAATCTCATGCTGCATGGTCTATCCACTGGTCAGCTTGTGGGTAGACCATGTCTTTGTAAGAATGTCAGCTGTCTTTGTAAGAATGAAGGATTCTGATACTATTATAATTTTATCCTCTTTGTCTAGAGAGAAGTCACAGTAAGGTTTTAACTACAGGTCTTAATACTTATTCTCCATATTTAACGTCTGATGCTTCTTTCATACATTATAGCATCATAGAATAGTTAAGGTTGGAAAGGACCTTAAGATCATCTAGTTCCAATCCCCCTTATGTAGAGATAGCAGTTATAGAAAGTGTAAGAAAATATCTTCTGGTCCCTAGGTCTGCAAGATCAATAATAGCTTGAAATTTAAACACAAAAGGTAGTTTAAAGATAATAAAGATGGCAAGTTAGTTAATTTAATTACAGTGAATCTGAATTAATTTTATTAGAACCTTATGAAATGTAGTGTTATATTTCAAACAGTATGCTTAATAATAATTACCACTAGATGAAAGTAGAAAGTCAAGAACAGACTCCCGTTTTGAAGAGATACTTAGAGTTGATCTATAACTCAAAAAATATGCAGTCTAGCTAAACAATGTCAAACAGCGGGAGAAAGGATGGATGTGTCAGTATCTGACAAGCTGTCACAACCCAGACCATCACCTTGCAACTAACACTTTAGTGTGCAGGTATAGCAGTGACAGTGGTCCTGTTACAGGCACTAGGATTATTTATGTGTTCAAAATCTGCAGCAGGACTGGGAGCTCAGGGCTGTCTCTCTTTCTTCACTGGCAACATGTGGCACTTCACAGGTTTTCTCCAGGTCTGAGTATTTGAGCTGCCCGTTCTTTTGGAAAAGCACCCTTCATCAAAACTCTTTGTTTAGCTGAGAAATTGTTAGGGGGAGAGGTAGCAAAAAAAGTGATCAGGTTTATTCAGATTTAGAGGGAACTGATTGTTACATGGTAGGCATTGCTGAACTGGTCTCAGCGTATGGGTGGTCTCCTAAGGAAATCAGGCTGATGCAACTGCTTGTGGAAATGTGCGTGTGAGCTGCAGCTTATCAGCTGTTTGAAGAATTGCTGCCAGATTTAGCAAAGAAGTTTCCAGGGAAAAAAGGAAGGAATAAAAATGAAAAAACAAAAAAAGAAGGAAAAAATAGGAAGGTCTGTATAGGTTTCACAAAAAGAGTCTCCTAAAATGAGAAGAAGGGGCCTGCGAGTGCCTGGACTGACGGATGGCTGGTGTACTCAAGCAGACTTTGTTAGATGCAGCAGAATCCATGCCTTATCTTTATACAAATGTGTATATATATGCATATATATACACCTATATGCATATGTACACATAACCACAGCAAAAGCTGCAGACAAGCTCACTCTCCACTACTAGCCATAAAAACCATCTTTATTTCTTAAGCTTAGAGGATTTTACCTCTGGACATGTTTGCAACAATGATTAAAATTAATTAGTCACCTTCATGCAGGTGATGTCCCACAGGTCAGGGCACTGTGTGTGATAAGGGGGAAAGAAGGGGCTGGTGGGGTGTGACCAGGGGCCAAATGCCCAGTTGGAGCTGGGACAGCCTGCTAGTGTCCCCTGAGCCCCAGCAGTGTCTTAAAATACCTGCTTTTCTGAGGAATGAGCAGGAAGCACAGATTGATGGCAGCTATTTGGGAAATTGTTTGCATCTCTGAAATATTCAGAAATGTTTTGTTTCAGTCTCAAAGACTGCAATGTGCTTGAATGCCTCATGAAGAAATTTTGTATTAAAAAACACCTTTCAGCAACACACAAAATGAGGTGCCTGGGAAAAATAAAAGTACCCTTCTTGTTACCTAAAGAGCACATTTCAATGTAATATGTTTGTGAACATAGTCTCATCTGAACCTCCTTCTATAGCACCCAGTCCTGCACATGGTTACCCATGTCTTTTCACTAAGAAATGCAGTTTGCCTGGAGTACAAAATAGAAATAATGGAAGTGTGTAAAAATTAACACACCAGCAGGCAGAAGCTTGACAAGACATCCAGGAGATGCTTCAAGCTGTGGCTGTTACATTATACTTTTGAAGCACCTCATTAATGTGCTCATGCACATATACCTCTATGTTCTGCTGGCTGCAAAGAGAAGCAGTTGACAGCCCTGTGTGTTATACAGACCTGACAGAAATTCCATCCCCAAATTCTCTCTCTCATAATTCCAATTGTCTGTTTGGACATGGCTATATCCTATTTGTTGTGAGATGCATGCATAACTCTGCACTAAATCTTGACACACGCACAATGGTTTTCTAATACTCAGGAACATAATGCATCATACCTAGTTCATTAGGGTCATGGCATAAACACTTAAATGCTTGGAAACTGACAAAAGTGGGTCATCTTTTCTCTTAAATTAAACATTCATGCAAGGAAAAGTCCTGCCTGGAATACTAATCAGAAAAAAAGAATCAACTTTAAAATTAAGAAGGAATCTTGCATCAGATTTGTGGCGGCAGTCCTAGAGAAGTTGATGTAGAAGTGAAATGCTCAATGCAGTGCTTTTAAATAGACCTTCCTCCTCACCCCTCGTGATTTCTATAAAATGGGCATGACAAAAGCATAACCAGCTAGAGTATACACTTGGTTTATAGATGTATCATGGGGAAAGTGTTGAGCAAATACTAGCATTAGTAGGGCTATTCCTTTGCACACTAACTGCCAGGGTGTATAAAAGGCTGTTGGTCCTCTTCTCAGTGAAGAAATAATTTTCAAAAGAGAAGCCAGAGTAGAACTGAAAATGAAAATGCTAGAGGAAAAGAGAAAATACAGGGAGAATGAGAACAAGAACTGTCTTTTCTTGTGTCCTGTCTAAATATTTAAAAATCTAAGTAAGTAGGTGAACAAAAGCAAAACTCTATTCATTTTACCTAAATTAGTTCACCCATCCTGTTAATGCTGCTATATGCATTATTGCAGCTATTAATCTATTAATGACACCATTCTTATTGTAAAGCCAGACTTGCTACATAGCCCTCAGGGAAAATGTCAAGTGCTGTTATTTAAAAGAATAATTAGGGAACTTACAGTTCAATCAGTGTGTATATGTGAGGGAGAAAAAGAATTAACAAAGGGCTTTATGAATTTGAAGACTATTGATATTCTTCCATTCTTCCTAAATACTAAAACCTTTCTGCCATTACCAAGAGCAGTGGGAGACAGCCAGCAACTGTAAGATAGATACCAAGTCATGGTATCAATGTTATATTAAATTTCAGAAAGTGCCTATTGGGAAAAATGCTCCCAGGCACTGCCACAAACCCAGACTCATCTGACTGCTTGCATAACTACCTGTTACTTCTAGCTAACATGACTTCTCAACTCATCTGGTTTTTAGCCCTGCAATGTGTGCCTCAGGTATGAAATCCTGGGCTGTGGAGGTATATAGGACTCTCATCTTTACAGTACCTCCTGCAGCACAGAAGAACACTTCTAACAAAGGGAACATATCCTAGCATCATCAGTTCAACACCTGTGTAGAAGGCAAGCAATAGTGCTTCTGTGCAGCAGACCACTTGCCAGTGGAAGATTAAGCTGTGAAAGGATGGCATTGAGTAGAGCAGGTGGCATTTGTTTAAAGTGCTGTTATATTGATTAAGAGCAATAAGACCCTAGTGTTTCTGCAGCTTGATAATAAGGATTCATTCCCTCATAGAATGATTAAAAATTTGTTTGCCTCTGTGAACTGAATCAAGGGACTGATCTTGCTGAAATACAGAAAAATCCTGCTTTTCCCCATACATTTTTCACCCTTATCAGTCCTTGGCTTAGGTTCATAAGAAGTCCCAAAGTACTCCATGAGCAAATCTGAAGGCAGCCCCGTCACTAGGGGCCTGAAGAAGAAGGGAGAGGAACAAAATTGTCAGCATGGTTGGAATGCCTAATGCTAAATATTGCCATGAGTTTGGGCCCTCACCATAAATATTACACTAGTGGATCCAGCATTTTACCTGTATCCACAGAGGCTGAAGCTATCTGCCTGTCCAGCTACATGAGCTCAGTCCTTGATATAACATAGTCTGGAAAGCGACGCAGTGAGACTCTAAGGCACAGAGTGGGATCAGCCCCAAGCCTCAGCAACATGCACCCTGTGCTTTGCATCCTGCTGTGCAGCTGAAGCAGAGCATTGTACTGTGTGGCATGTGAGCCATAGCTGCATGGTTGCTTCTTCAGAGCAAAGGCAGAGGGAAGATATGTCAGCCTGCAAAAGGCCATGAAGACAGCCTCAGCAGGATGTGAAACACGCAGCCAGCAGTAGCGACTCCTGAGCACATCAACAGCTAGAATTTCATGCTAGATTATTAAGAGCAAATAACAGCTTTTATTTCTTTGCCAACATTTCTCCGCATGTTTCTTCAAACATGTATACATCACCCTGACGTTATCTATCAGAGACAAGCACTCACTGAAGATGAGCATTTTACTTCTACTGTAAGCACTCTTTAGTTTGCCTGAGTACATTTAATGAGCCATCAGAAAAATCTCCAGCATGTCAACTGCTTTTTATATAAGCAAAGAGGCCACATTATTTTATAACTAATCCGCACTCCATCTGTTGACACATTCAAACTGAGGAGTGCATTGGAAATGAGGAAATGTTCTTCCCCCTTGTTCTTTGTTAAAAACTTGATTCTGTCAACCTCACCCATCAGGAAATCAGGAGCTCCTAATTCTGTAAGCAGCCCCCTGAGTCTGTGGGAATGGGTTTACTAGTGGAGCAAAGCAGAAGTCAGCAGCAGCAAGGATGGCAGAATCGGGTCATAAAAAACCCACACAAGTGTCTTTTTTGGAGGCATATGGTCATTTAGTGGCACACTAACTGGTGGTTTGATGCTGTCAGTAAATTAGTTTTTCGGGATTGAATCCAGCAAAGCTAAGTACCCTTTCTGGTTACTTCTACAAAGTCTTTCACTTCTTGCAAAGTATTTTTCATAATTTCTGCTTTTCAGAACTTGAGAAGGGAAGAATTACTGAGGATGCTGGACCTAAATAATTCTGAAAGCCTGGGCCTGCTCCAGGCCTGCCTTACCACCATGGTGTCTCTCACTACATCTGCACAGTGCTGAGACACTTTCTCCTGTTTGTGGCACAGACCCCTACATCTTTTCTGGAATGCAGTGTATACCAAAAAAGCACTCTGTGAACATCGTGTGTCCCCAGGTGGTCATTCACAGAAGAGCCCAAAACAGCACTGAGGAACAGACCACACTGCATAATGAAACCATGCTCTTGGAAGAATGGCTGCGTGGGTCACTGTGTTCATCAGTTTTCATTTCAATTATTCCCATTAAGTACAACCCAGGCAGCACTTACACAATGCCTTGTACACCAGAAACACCCCCAGAGGAGCAGTTTATCCAAACACGTCTTACTCACAGTGAGTCAGAGTCATCAGAAGGGCACACCATTGCTTCGCTTTATGTTTAGGGCACTAGTTTTCATGCTGTGGTTAAAAAAATCCCCACATTTTGGATCTCACAGTCTGGGTTCTGTGCTGAAGGCACTGCACAATAGGCACAATAGGCAATGAAGGCTATGGTACAGCACATGCATTAGATCATCATAAGCCAACACTTCTGGCAAAAAAAAGCAGCTCAGCCGCTCATTTCTGTCCCCAGATTACCTTTTGCAGTGTTCTGGCACCAGTGTTTATGTGGCTATTTGGTAAACCAGAATGAGGAGCTGCCCTGATTTGTTTCAGGAAGGGTGCATTTCAGCCAGATTGATAGCCTGGTCCAGTTCACTCAGCAGTTATAAAAATTGACATGTTGACTTAAATTATTCATCAAACAGCAGATTAAAGAAAGCTAGTCTAGTGTTGGCAGGTTTAAGTCACCAGGTAGAAATTCAGATACACCAGCTGAAGTCTGCAAATGAAGAAGTATTGAAGACCATGTACATGTAAAGCATGATATGTACTCATCTGCATTTGCAGTCAGCATTGTGACAGGGGACCTGCTCCCAGCAGGGAACATGAGAGTCTGTGGCAGTCACAGCTCAGGAGCAGGTTGCTGCCTGACATGCTACTTATCTCTCACAGGCTGTTTGCTAAGAAAAGAAAAATAAATCACGAACCAGGAGCCAAGACTGCCTATAGTTACACAGCCCCATCCACTGCCTCTTATCATGGTTTAACCCTCCCCCGTAACTAAGCATCACACAGCACTTGCTCGCTCCCCTCCAGTGGGATAGGGGAAGACAGTTGGAAGGATAAATCTGAGAAAAGACAGATAAAGATAAAGATCAGATAAAGACAGTTTAACAGGTAAAACAAAAGCTGTGCTTGCAAGCAAAGCAAAGCAAGGAATTCATTCAGTGCTTCCCAAGGGCAGGCAGGTGTTCAGCCACCCCCAGAAAAGCAGGGTTCCATCACATGTAACAGTAACTTGGGAAGACAAATATCATCACTCCGATTGTCCCTCCCTTTCCTCCTTCTTCCCCCAGCTTTATGTGCTAAGCATGACTCTGTATTTTATGGGATACCCCTAAGGTCAGTTGGGGCCAGCCATCCCTGCTGTGTCCCCTCCTAACTCCTTGTGTGTCCTCAGCCCCTACTTTCTGGTGGGGTGAGAAGCAGAAAAGGCCTTGGTGTAAGAGCTGCCCAGCAGTAACAAAAACATCTCTATGTCATCAACACTGTTTCCAGCACAAGTCCAGAATGTAGCCCCAGAACAGCTACTATGGAGAAGATGAACTCTACCCCAGACAAAACCAGCACACTCTAAGGCTCCCAAGTGACTTTCTATGGAAGCAGGATGTTATCTGGTGCCCTGGCAGGGGATTCAGCACAAGGATGTCTCCTAGACCTCCATGGCATTCATTCAAGCCCTGTGAGCAACAGGTTTCTGGGTTTAGCCATCGCCTCCTCGGCATGCAGGGATCAAGGTTTTGGACCCATCCACTCTGGAGTCAGGCGCAATATGGTCCCTGCTAATGTCTTTCATAGAAGTGTTTTTCCTTTGATTACTTAAAGTAGTCTTTTAATGGAAAGAATACAGTTCAGATGAGATTGCCTGCTGCCAGAATTGTTAGCGGAAATATAAATCATGCCCTTCCATTTTTACTTCGTTTCCCATTCTCTTCCTTGTTGATTAAATGTCAGTTCCTTTCTCCATTCTTTTCTGAAGGAAGATAATTCTTTCCTCAAAATGCAGCAGATCACTTTAGCAGCACAAAGCAATGCTGCCCAGTGGTTTTACAATC
Organism: Psittacus erithacus; assembly: GCA_009867235.2. Classification (NCBI taxonomy): domain Eukaryota; kingdom Metazoa; phylum Chordata; class Aves; order Psittaciformes; family Psittacidae; genus Psittacus; species Psittacus erithacus. The sequence continues at coordinate 2,358 of WYDI02017927.1, read as the reverse complement.
CTTTCCAGCACACTTCTTCCTCGGCTGCCTTCCCAGCTCTGCATGTGGCAGCCCACAAAAAAGGCCAGGCATTTCTCTTTTATGATATACCATGTATATGGCAACACAGGACCCAGACTGCTAAACAGATGAGAAAAGTGCAGCAATGACTGCCCAGAAAAATTTGGTATAATACTGCTTGAAGAGCAGGGGCCAAGCTAAGCATAAAATATGATAGTGCATATAAACGCCCGCAGCTTCTTTAGCAGATAATTTATAAAACTGCCATTTTGTTGAAAATCTCCCTTTTTACAGTGCATTTCTCCTGCTGTGGTGTAAGTTTAGTGACATTTCCTAAAGCTAATTTTGGTAAATAATTTAGAATGAGCAATTTCAATTAATTTCACTTCTGTGCTATGTGAAGCAGCTGGGATAAGGTGCAAAGAGCATTTAGCATCTTCCAGAGGAATGGAAGTGCAATTCAAGCACTTGAGTGATCCCAAACATTCCACTTACCTCACCAGAGTATCCCAGATAATCATTTGGGCACTGCACTGCATCTGCACTCTCCCCAGAACTGTTTTCTTGTGTGAACTAAACAATTGGTGCTGTCATGTGGGTATGTGATTCTGTGAGTAAGTCTCTGGGGTATTTTTTAGGAATGCTCGCCACTCAAAGCACACTTTGATATCTCAAGTCTCCTTTTGAGAAGAGGATGCACACTTCTCAATCACAGTTTACTGCATGGAGCCCTGCTCCAGGATTTGAGGGGCCTGGCTTCTTAATTGAAACCACAATCCCAATCAGTAGGAGTGCTTCTTACCTGAAGGTTTAAAGCTGGAAAACATCTTCTAGCTCTGGAGGTTGGTCATGTTGCAAAAAAGAGTCCTACGTCTTGAAAAAGAAGAGGTGAAGCATAAGCAGGAGCCTATATAACAGATAATGCAGTCAGCTAGGACTGCAAGCAGCTTAACTAGGTTTTACTTAAAATCTCATTAAAAATTAGCAGCCATCACCACCCATTTAACAAAACAATTAATCCCCTTTGCTCTCTGCAACCTAATCCCTGCTTGGTAAAACACACACACAGAAAAAAATCTATTTGAAAGTTGAAATCAGAAGTTTTAATAACTATAAGTGACACTGTAAAATTGGAGTTCGTTAGAAATACTAATGATGGGTTTCAGTAGGCATAGCACCAGCAGAATGATCACATCTCATGCTGATAAAATCTCTATGGATTTTCTCAGGAGGGCAATGCAGCCGGCATTCTACTCCAATCATGCAAGATGATTTCAGAAGGGAAATGAAAAATAGCTTTTTTAATTGAAACAATAGTGGCGGCCATGAATTTTTACTAATTAAGTGTTATTTGGTGAGGGTTTAGTATTTATGCATCTCACAGAACTATGAGATACAGTAGATGACCTAATCATCCCACTTCCCTCATACATCATTTAGACATTCATATTTTTAAAATTTGTAGTATAATCAGAATAGAAGTTTTCAGTGAACTGCTACAGTGTTTCATAGAGCATATGCAAGGGCTCACATGAATGGATGAATGTCATACAAACCAAAACCAGGGAAGGCAGCTGGCTGTGTCATATGACACATGCAGTGCTGATACTCAGAAAGATTACAAGGTCCTACTAGTTTCTTCAATTGTGTGTTGCATTGGAAACTTGACTTCTTGCCATAATAAACATAGCAGGTAATCAGCAAGAGAACTGTGTGTTATTTTGATCAGCTTTGCTGTCCTTTTGAAAGTCAGAAAGACTGATGTTTTACATAAACCAAAGGATTATATCCCAGAACCCCTGAAGTTTTTGTTCCTTTCAAAGCCGTTAATCACTTCTGGGTTTCTGAGCTGTGGTTCAGCTAGGACACCTTTTCTACAGCAGCACACAGAGGGCCATTAGGAAAACTCAGAATAACCTTGAATGTATCAATCTCTCAATCTCATTGTAACAACTTTTGCCTTTTTGTTTTTGTTTTGGTTTTGGTTTTTTTTCCAGTACCTTAGGTAGTTTGTGCCATTTCCTCCTGTTTAAAAAAAGCCAGTGTTATACATATGCACATATGTAGAGGTACACACACTTTCTATTTTGCCATTTTGTACAGCAGCTTAAAATAGCTCAAGGGACACATTTTGCCTTAATAGACAATTCATAATAAGAGTTGATGTTGTACTGGGTCCAAACAAAGCAATAACCATTTCATACAATAAACCACACATAGAAGTTGTACAGTCAACTGCCTTATTGTCGTGGTTTAGGCCTGCCACACAGCCCACTCACTGCCCCCCCCACCTCCTCCCTCGGCTCCTGGAGGGATGGGGAAGAGAATCGAAAGAATACAACTCCCACAGGTTGAGAT